>JAHFWL010000614.1:0-52186 GCA_021292165.1 Shinisaurus crocodilurus
ACAGACATCACTTTAAATCTCTGTTTAGCAGCTATATCTTTTCCTTTCTTTCCCTTTTTTCTCCATTTTTACTCTAGAGTAGGTGCAGGGGCCTCATTCAGATGGGGGCCCTAGCATGGCGGGCATTTAAGTTCTGGATCACAGCCCCTGACCCTACTCTAGAGTAAAAATGCAAAGATGCAGCTGCTAGACTGTTTTGTGGTGTCTGTTTTGGCTCTTACCTTCTGAGTTTGGAATGTGAGTTGGCCGAAGGAACTGTATCAGCAAAGGGCCTGGCCCAACAGCTTCTCTTGACCAGAAAAAAGACCAGGCCAACCTGCTTGGGTTTGGCAAAGACTCCTAATCCTTTATATCTCCAGTATTTCTCCTGTAAATTGGTACATCTGCAGCCTTTCTACATGATTTTAAAATGTTTGTTATTCTTAGTATGAAGTTTGTGTACTAACTTGGTCCAGCTCCTGCAGTGTGATATCCCATCTCTAGGCAATGGGTAGGGGTAGCCTTGCAGAAGTGGGTAATAACACTTGTGTTCTCTCCTCACCTTTTATTTTTATTTCTTCAAATGTAAGAAGGTGGGCATGCAGGGCAAGAGAGTGGAAATGGAAACCTTTGCAATTGACCTGATGAGAACGATGATATCTTCAAGTATGCTGGGAAAAGTGAGAATTGGTCTTTGTGAAGGGGCCTGCATTATACCAATAGCACAAAATGCCCCTTTGTGTGGTGCTACTGTATATATTTTGGGATCTCTATGGAGGCTGAGGAGGGGACCCACAGATTTACTGTTGTTGAAGGAGCAGAACTGCCTTCTCTCACAGAGAGTTTGACAGCTGGTACCTCCCCCAAGAATTTGCCCAGCCAAGGCTTCCCATTTTTGCACTCGTGGAACTGCGCACCTCCGCAATTGTACAGGTGCAGCAATAATAATAATAATAATAATAATAATAATAATAATAATAATAATAATAATAAAAATAGAAAATATTTGTGCACATTGTGGGCACAAAAACTAATTAAAAAATAGTTTGCCAACCACTGACAGCCCCTCCAATTTGCTGCTGTCACTGGCTGTCAAAATGGAGACCACGAAAACTGGCTGTCAAACCGGAGGTAGCGATCTCTGGGGGTACAAAAAGGTTAAAGGGGGGGGAAAACTGTGGCGAGCAAAGAAAGGCTTGCAGTTCTGGCAGTGGGGAGCAGCCAAGTCAGTCACGCCGCAGAGTCTCCTGGGATACCCGCAGGAAGATCGTGCGGGAGGGAGGGGTGAACAACAATGGTGAGCTCGATTGTCTGTTGGGCGCACCATGGGTTGTTTGGCCAACAACCAATCCACCGTGGCTTCTTGCCAGGGTGGGTTAACGTGATGTGCAAACGCGCCCAGAGATTTAGTATCTACATCTTCGTTTATGTTTTGTTTTACTGATTATTGGCCAGCTTCGATATTGAACCCACCGTTAGCTGAGCTATGTTGCATCCTGTTGTCAGGTCAGGAAAGGGCTATGATAACGTCTCTCTGTGTAATACTTTATCAATATTTGTGTATCTGCTAATGGCCTCCTTGAGTAATTTGTCTTGTTGCCCTTCATCGAAGGTTAAGCACTTATTACTATTATTTTTTAAAAAACCTTTTCAGCCATAAGCACTTCCTGTCTTTCAGGGCCCAGCAATGAATTCATTAAAAAAACAATTGCAAGTCCCATCTTTCTCCCCTTCAATATCTGGCAAATTAATATATCGCTAACATGAAGTCATTGCAAGCTTGTCCTTTTCTCTCCCTCAAAACGTCAGCATGGAATTTATGAACAACATAAAGCAACTGGAAATCCCTCTGAAGAGCAGCTGGGAGAGAGGGTTAGTCAATGCTCTGGTCTGCTGTAGCAAAGTCGTATGCTGCGTGGCTTTCCAAAAGATCAGGTAATGATTCAGTACCACTCCCCTTGAGCACAAGGAGGAATAGGTGGAAAACAACTCCCCTACAAGTGCTGCCCAAGTCAATTATTCGTTGATACTGGCAGACCCAGAGATGGCTATGATGTGTACGGAGATATAGGTGGACCTGAAGGCGGCAGGTCCATATTGGAGTGAAAGAGTATAGTCCTAAAGAATCTAGGACAAGAAGACTTAACAATTTAGCCTCCCAGCGCTCAGAGTGGGGGAATGCATGGCTAACAAGCCAAGTGTGTTAGTATGTCAATTGTCAATTTATTCCAGACTTTCTGTTTTGGTCTAGGTGAACTGTAACCTTTTGTCTTCAGTTCTTTTCTTTTCCTTGCTAAGATTCCTTGTTAAATTCCTATTCCAAGCAATGCAGAAAACATTGAATTTGGTGCTGTAATATTGCCATCTACTCCATGTTTTAGTGCATTTCATAGTGCACTATCTATAGAAGGTTGGGATAAATAATAAGAAAGAAAGAAAGAAAGACGTTTGGGACTATCTCATTCAGTTGCTGATTTGCTCAGTTTGTGGGTATCAAAATGGTTAAAGCTGTAGTCCAATACCCACTAACCTGGGATCAGCCCCACTGAATTTAGTGGGACTTGCTTTTGAGTAGCTATGGATATATTGAATGGTAAGGCACTTCCACAACAGATAAAGAACTGAAATGCTGTACAGTTACAGTGTAATCTTATGCGTGTCAGAAGTAAGCACCACTGTGTGCAATGGGGCTTATTCCCAGACAAGTGTGCATAGGATAGCAACCTCATTGTCCAAGGTACCCTGACTAGTAAAAATCTGAAAATGGGATACAGTAATACCTTGGATTGCAAGCATAATTCGTTCCGGAACTGTGCTTGTCATCCGAAACACTCTTATATCAAAGCGAGTCTCTGGCGGGCTTGAACGGAGCCGATTTCGGCCTGCTACGCCCGCTCGAGGCGAGCAGTTACATCCCTACGAGTTGTCTTGCAAGACCTTGCTCGTTTATCAAGTCAATATTTTTTTTAAAAAAATTGCTTGCCTTGCAAAACGCTCTCAGACCAAATTACTTGCAATCCAAGGTATTGCTGTATCTTTAATTTGTGACAGATGTGTGCCTCATAATATCAGCCAGCAAGCCACACCTCTGAAAGAATGCGGGGGTGCTCTTCCCCCCCCCTACACTTCCTCAATCCTAGGATTGAGAGATGGTGGATTTCCGGTGGCAATCGGGATTGTAACTGCGCTTGCAGAATGCAAGCTATACTTTTAAATAAACACTTGTAGCAAGGGCTGGATTTGCCATGATCTGTTTCCTTGCAAATGTACTGGGCTAGTGGTGCTTGTGCAGAAACAAGAATGCAGGTAGTGCAAGTCAGTAGACGCATCTGTAAGCCTATACTTGCTCCCCACCAAACCCCAGAGCTGCTTCTGCCCATCCCTTTTGCCAACGCTATAGAATCTTGGGATGCTTCCAGACGGAGAGCTCCTAACACTGCCAGTTGGAAGGCATTGTGCAGCAATTCTGTCTCTTCTGTTCTTTAATGATTTTTTTGTGGTAAGCGAAAAGAAAGAAGTGGAAAAACTCAGGAGTGTTCCAACTGGAGGACAACAATGTCTGGACCTGCCGTAAAATTCTGTGAATGAGGCAGAGTAATGTTGCCATAAAAGCCTCAGCGAGAAGCACCCTTGGGGGTGGGATGGGGGAATCGGATCAGCCCATCTAGCTAATTGGGTTTGTTTTGCATCACAGCCGCCTGTGCATTAGTATCTATTAAGGAAACACCTGTTGTTCATCCATGGACTATGAGGCTACACAACCTAGAGAGAGGGACATTTTGCATAAGAGTTGCCTGGCTGTAACTGTATCCTGCTGTTATGCTAATTTCAATGTAGATTTCAAGGTGTTTCCTTTGGTCTTTCTGAACCTAAAGTCCAGTCTGTGCTCCAGTGCCTCTTTGATTAAAATGACAGTTGAGCTAATAAGAGTATTATGACTTCCCCATGAGTTTGTTCGGTGCTGATAACCTTGGCCTTTACAGTGCAGCTGAAGCCAACAGGCTAAAATTGGCTCATTATGTTGTACCTCCTGCTCCATAACATTTTAAAAGACTTTTGCCTATTCTGTTTTGTCTTGCAAGTTGGAAGTTGGTTATCAGCCAGTTTTGGATGGGGTGGCACTCCCCCTGAAGAAGCAGTTGTGCAGCTTGAGGGTGCACCTTGATCCAGTCCCAAGTGGCCTCAGTGGCTTGGACCACCTTTTACGAGCTTTGGCGGGTTCATCACCCTTCCAGTACTTGAAGGGTTGTCACACAGAGGAGGGCCAGGGTCTCTTCTCAATCATCCCAGTTTGCAGGACACGGAATAATGGGTTCAAGTTACAGGAACCCAGATTCCACCTGAACATCAGGAAAAATTTCCTGACTGTTAGAGCAATAAGACAATGGAACCAATTACCTAGGGAGGTGGTGCGCTCTCCCACTCTGGAGACATTCAAGGTGAAGCTGGATGGCCATCTGTCATTGATGCTTTGACCTGGATTCCTGCATTGAGCAGGGGGTTGGACTCGATGGCCTTGTAGGCCCCTTCCAACTCTACTTTTCTATGATTCTATGATCAGCAACAGCCTTTCTCGGATTGGGATAGCCGTGCCACTGATCTCAGCGAGGTCTTGTCCGCTAGGGCCTTACTTTAAATACAAAGGTAGGCCTGTTAACACCCCTCTTCTGCCTGCCATTCCTGATCTGAAAGTTTAGCCCATAAATGTAGAGAACGTTGCTGCTCCTCCCTCTTGATTTGACGTCTCACCCTGGGTGACATCCCCAAACCACCCTCCTCTTCCTCTCTCTCTCTCCCTGGTTCCCACGGTCTTGGGCAATGAATCAGCGGTGCAACATGACATGAAGTCTTGTCTTGCAGTCTGGCTAGTCCAGGAGTTACGTTACTCGTTGGCATGTAATCAGTGGCAGTCAGGCTGCGCCAAGCAAGTTCACAGGCCTTGAGTTTCTACTACAGTCTTGGATTCTAAATCATCCCTGTCTGATTTGGAATCAGAACCAGACTCCCCAGTGTTAAGGCCCACGATGGTGCTTGGGCCAGTCCCGACACTGGAGGCCCAGTCATACCCACTTGGAGGCCCAGTGTGGCCTTCTGGGGTTTCCATAGACAGCCATGCCCCCATTCCCTGACCCTTTTGCCCCCAACCACCAACTGTTTGGTAGTTTCCAAGGTTTTGCACAGTTTTCCCCATTCTAAAAGGCTGAAATGCTTCTCCTAAGGCTTAGTTACTGGCACTCAGAGCTTTAAAATAAAACATGCTGGTATTTTCACCCCGACCCTTTTGTATTCAGCCCTGCCCACCCCTGGAATGCGGCCCCCAAGGGCTTCTCTGAATTTGGCCCTTGGGCTGAAAAAGGCTCTCCACCTCTGCACTAAACATTCAGTGCACGGTGGGGGGAAGGTGCATGAGCCTGAACCTGGTACATGTAGAGTACGCCGTGTCGGAACTGACCCTTACATTCAGTGCAGGCACCTCATCACTGTTGTTGCTGCTCATCTGCTTGGCATCTTCCTCTGGGCCTAGAGCAGGGCTCTCCAACCTTGGGTCCCCAGATGTTGCTGGACTACAGCTCCCAGAATCCCTTGCCATTAGCCATGCTGGGTGGCTATGCTGGGAGCTGTAGGCCAGCAACATCTGGGGACCCAAGGTTGGAGAGCCCTGGCCTAGAGGGAGAGCACAAGGCATGTGGAGGAGGCTGCTCCATCTCTTGACTTTTGTTACTGTTTGGATGTTTAGCGAGGGCAGCATAACAGGCAGCGAGGAGGATAAGGAGTGGAGCCAGGAAGCTCTGGATGTCCAGAGTGGGCCCCTTGCAGAAGTGTGGGCCTCAGCAGGTGCCTTACGATGCCGACCCTGAATGTGGGGCTCACTGTGGAAACCCGCTGGCTTCTTTCCCTGTCACCACACTTTTAGTTTGTAGTGGAAGAGGAAAATCCTTGCCAATCTGACACAAACAATAAGATCTTTCAGGCTTTTCAATCTTTGATCCTGTTTGTATTAAAAAGGACTTCGTGATAACTAAAGCTTTAGTCATGAAGTATTGATTTGAAAAGACAGGTCAGTGGACTGAGTGCATTTTGAAAATGTCATTATGTTTCGGCAGAGCTAAATCACAGATTGGGTTTAAAGGATTATGTTGTCTGGCATTAGACGAGCACAAGTGAGATGTAAAAATTTCCACTGTTAGAAATTTTATTATAGGAAGTTAGTATTAGCTGGCAGCAGAAATAACTAAAGTTGCAGTCTGGTGCCCAGTTATGCCTGTCTCGTTCCATTGAAACAATAGGGCTTCAACAGATGTAACTCAGGCAGCAGAGCGGGAGAAGTGGCGAATGGTGCACTCCCCCCTTCACCAGGAGGACCTGTTGCACTCCCTGCCTCTGCTGCCACTGCCGCCCCTTCCGCAACAGTCTCTGGAGATCGTCTGTACTGCGGACGATCTCCAGGGTCACCCCACAGACACAGCTCTTAAGAGAACTCGCCCACCCTGCAGAGCAGGTGGCGGCGGCAGTGTGGGAAGGAGGGAGGGGGTAGCTGCCTGATGCAGTAACAAACACAATGGAATGGTTTGGAAGAACCATCAGCAGGAAGAGCTGGGCCTTCAAGTTGCCCATCAACAGCACCTGGGCAGCAGACTGAGCAAGGCGCGCAGGTCACCTGGTCAAAGTCTTCCCCACTATGGTGAGATGGACTGTGTTTCTATTTAAATTATAGTAATTTCTGAATTTGCACCTATGCATATAAATTTCCGTATGCAAATGTAATGCAGAGCGGTGTCCTCTTCTGCCCTTTATTTTGGTGATTCATATAAGTGGCTACCCTACAGGGCAATAGCACAATACCAGCCTCATCTGGAAGCACCCTAACTCTGGCTTGCCTGCTGGCTTTGGGTCCTGCTTAAGTCTGCACATCTCATCTGGCCAATGAAGGAAAAGAGAGCTTGATGTAGAGCAGGCCTGTACAACGTTTAGACAGCAGTCTGAAAACAGTGCAAGAGCCCAATTAGCTTCCTGTTCTTGCTCCCCTCCCAGGACTGCTAAGAGGAGGTGAAACGTCTGGCGTCTGGCTGTGGGCTTCGTTGTCTTGGTAGGTCACAAATTGTGCAAGCCTGAAGTAGAGGCTTGAAGTTTTTAAAGGCAAAGAAAAAAAGTGGAGGGAGCTCTGAAACAAGCTAATTTATTAGCTGATGAAGTTAATGAAACAAGATTTTGTAACCAGTACACTTGTCTGTCTTTTGGTCTCTCATGGTTATGTTTTGTAAGGAATGTGTTATTTGTAATTTATGGTTATATTTTGTTTATTTATGGTCATATTTTGTGACATACTGTGCATTATTGTTTGGTTCACATTCCTGTATATTTTTGTATATAAATTAGTATTATATTTATAAATACAGAAGTTCTAGTGTAATTTGTGGAGTATAATTTCTACTCCTATATAATTTCCTTCATGTTGTGTGACCGTTTATTTCTTTGGGCTCCTGTGCCTTGAGTATTATCCTGTTAACTTGAAGTTTTTAAAGGTACCTTCTATGAAACAGTTTGTAATAGTGAGGAATTTGGCAGCCTGGTTTTGTACCTTTAACCTTTTGTACATGTTTAGTTAAATTTTTGTACCTTAACTAGAAGCGTAAAACTATAAAACTTTACTTTGAAAGTTTATAGATTCAATTTCTCCACTTGAATTATTTTATAGCACTCTGAAAAAGCAAAGCATTCATTTATAAATACTATCTTGTTTGATACTTTTGTCTTGTCTCTGAGCTGCTTTTTCCTTTTTCACTTTTTGTGCCAAATTTATTTCTGCATGGGGGAGCACCAAGCAGAGAGGCAAAGTGTGCAAAGCATGATAACATGTCTGACTTGTTGCGCTTCTGGTATATAGTGCCACCAAAAGCCAAAGCTGATGGCGCTCCTTTTTGCTGTTTAAGCACAGAGGCAGCATTGCTGTGAAGTATCGTGTGGATTCAGGCACCAGATTTTTGGTGCCATTAAATGTGGAGGACTGGGAGATGGACAGATCTGGTTCCTGAGCTGAAAATGGCACTCCTTTTTCCTGTAATTTGCACGGGGACACAATCCACTGGGAAGTGCTGCTGTGCAACTCTTGATCATATCAATGAGGCAGCATAATTCCCCAGTGGGGTTGGCCCCCCGTGTGAACCAATGGGAGAACGAGGACGTTTGCAGAGGCCACCACTGCAGAGCAAGCAGAAAGGGGACAGTATTCCTTATGGTGTCTATCCAAACTTTGTGACAGAGATAGTGGCCACTTCCTGTTTACTGTGGTGCTGTCTGATTTTTCCAGCACAAATAATTGGAAGTGGAGTCCTGATCAGGGAAAGCTTGTGGGACAGAGTGCAGATCACCTCACCAACTGTTATTGTGTGTCCTGAGACACTTCCCAGGAAAAGCAGCCAGTGCGCACTGATTCAGTGGCTACAATGCTGTGCCACTGCTTTTGGTTTTGGTAAGGATTTTCTGCTGCATTATCACTCAAACAGCAGAATTTCTCACCAGCAACACAACTACCCTTCGATGTGTGTCAACTGAATAACGTGCTGTTCCCTCTTTCATGAGGACAAACTTGCAGGACCATCTCACAAAGGCTAATATTCAGTAGTAGCTCTTTTGGATAAGCATTCTTTATTCATGGCCATAGTTATCTCCGCAAGTCTACATTACAGCACCTATATCTCCTGTATACCAGTTTAACTGGCATGGCGTCCCAGCAACAACAATAACAATAATTTATTTTTATTTATTTATTCATACTATTTCTACACCACCAAATATTATTTTAAAAATCCCCGTGGTTTCCATATAAATATTAAAATCACAATTAAAATCACATTTAAAGTACAATTTTAAGAACAATACAATTACAATAATAATACATAATAATACACAGCCGTACAGGAGCGCATGGTTAATTTAATTATGGGCCAGGGACAGTCTGGGTGAAGAGGTGTGTTTTCAGGAGGCATGAAAGATGCCAAATGTTCTGCCTCCCTAACTGCACGAGGGAGTTTTTTTCCATAAAAAACCATAATAATGGTTATGGGTGCTCTTGTCATTATGACCCATTTTGTAGCCGTGTTTCGTAGAATTCTAGTTTGGTGAGAGTATTAACAATTCTCTGTTAGAGATCCCCAGCCTCCTTCACAGAACTAGAGTTCCCAGAATTCCCCGGGAAGAGGGAATAACATAAACCTGTTTAAATCTGTAGCATGGATATGCCCTCCATTTTGGTTGCTGCCAGCACTATCTATATGCAGGAAAACGTACCCTTCCATTTCCCCTCAAATTACTGAAGGTGCACCCATGGCCAAGAATTAACCATGGCTGCCTGAGCAGAGGAGTAAGTAATTTCGTGTGAATTGACCCTTCATTTCTATCCCATTAGTCACTATAACCCGTGAGTGAAATAACTGGAATAATATATTTGTTTGTTGCTCTGTTCCTTTTTTGACATTCCTATCAATCACTGTGTTGTGTTTATACCCTTTGCACCTGTTTCTTTTCTTTCTGTCTTTACAGTTTGTAAAGAGATGGTTTTCAGGTTGCAGTGCACAACATCTGAAAGTTATTGTGACCTTTTATTTAATAAGAACTGGTCTTAATACTTCATAGGTTATTTCACAGCCTGAAAAGGCCTTGCCTACTGACTAAACATCAACTTGAGCTTCAGTCTTGGAAGCAAAAGCTCAGAGTTCTGTGTGTAGTGATTTCAAGAGAGCCCACATTGACACATGCAAGCATGCCACTCCCCCTAAATTATCCTTCTGGGTCACTCCCCCTAAATTATCCTTCTGGAGTGTTCCATGTGCTGGACCAAGGCATTTTGCTGTCTGAGATGGAGTAGCAACTGATGCCTCTTCCCCCATCGAGGGACATTGTACCCAAGGCCAGTCATATTGTAACACAGGATGTTGTAACATAGGATCATGATAACCCACACTCAAGTATTGAGTATGGGTTGAGTGTGGGTAGTTGTTGAACCATGGGTTATTGTGTTGTCTGAATCCAGCTGCGCTAATAAGCCGTGGCTTATTAACTACAAAGAACCCATGAAGAGAACCCATGGTTTGTTGTTGGGTTGTGAACTGTGGGTTGTTCATCATAGTTTGTTATCTTGGCTGGGTTCAGACAACATGATAACCACAGCTAGCTATGCTGGCTGGGGCATGCTGGGAGTTGTAGGCCATTTTTCTGTCTAAACTTGCATAGAATTGCGCTCTTAGAAATGTTGGCCTAGCCTTAAGTAGAGAATTGTGGATGAATGGTAGGTAGAGAATTGTGAAATGCTAGGATGAACAGGGCTGTACACACCTGTAGCCAGAAGAAGCCAGTGGAAATTTTTGCCATTATGGCTACACTTTCCCCAGCTACGTCTATCTATATCCCGGCCCTGGGAGATCTGTCATACTAGGGTAGCCATGTGTCCTACTTTACAGAGGACAGTCCTCTATTTGAAAGTTTGTCAGAGGACAGTCCCCTCTTCAAAGACGTCCTATGATGGTCTGTCCAGTCCCAAGTTCTATATAAAGATAAAGAACCATAAGAAGCCAGGAGAGCACACAGTTGTGTGGTCACAGTCTTCCCCGTGATAATGAGATCTATTATATTTCTATTTAAGTTATAATCATTCTTTATAACTAACATAACAATCAGCATATGCAAATCTTATGCAAATCAATGCCCTCTTTTTGGGGAGATGTGTAAGTGGTCACCTTAACTCCTTACCTTGGTAATGTTTCAGCAACTCCGGATAACATTGTAATTTCAGGCCTATGGTCTGGCTGATGTCCGATTTGTTTACCCTCCCCCCCTGGAATGTTTCAACTGCTCATGTGAGCTTGAAAAATGGGACATAAATGTTTACAGTATTTTTCCATGTATAAGACTATACTTTTTCCTTAAATTGTTAGACTAAAAATTGAGGGTCGTCTTATACACGGAAGTAAGCCAAGGAGAGAACCGCACGGTTGTGAAACTGCCCAGTGGGGGGCGTCTTATACATGCGGACTTGTGAAGAAAGAAAGTGGCCTGCTTGCTGTATGCAAAGTGGAGTTAGGAATAAACATAATGTCTGCTAGGTTTGGAAAGATGAAGTACAGTGCACTGCCACTGCTGATTGCGTGCCAAAATCTAAAGTAGGAACAACAACCTGGTTCAGTATCCTGAAGCATTAATTATAATGCCTCTCCCTTTTAAATCTGTAGCCCTTGCCATGTTTGTATCAAAATAAGTGTCAAAATCCTACACAGAGGGCTGTCTTCAGCATTCTTTTTCCTTTTGATGAAACAGCATCTCGCAGGAGGAAATATTTCGGAGACCATAGAAAGAGTATCTTTCAATTTCTAGAGGATTCGTAGTTCAAATAAACAACCGCAGCTTTGTGTAATTACCTGAAATGAGAGCTTGATGTAAAAACTTGTGACTCTTTTACCAGAGGGTCATATGAAGCCTCAATACTTTTGAAGACATGAGTAGTTGTTTCTCCAACCTAGTGAAATGTGCTTAAGGCACAATTTACAATTGTGGATGTGGATTTTATAGGGCTTTGTGCAAGTATGTGTGGAGGCTGGTTTCATTGGCTAGAAAGGGAAAACGTTCTTCAGGATTGTAATGAACGAGCATTACATTTCCAAGTATTTGAATAGTTAGTAGACAACTACTGCTAACTCCCAATGAAGATGAAACCTTTATGAATGGGTGGCATTTTTATTTATTTATTTATTATATTTATACCCTGCCTTTTTTCCTGAAAGGAACCCAAGGCGGCTTACATAATCCTCCTCCTCCTCTCCATGTTATCCTCACAACAACCCTGTGAGGTAGGTTAGGCTGAGAGTCAGTGAGTGGCCCAAAGTCACCCAGCGAGTTTCATGGCCGAGCGGGGACTAAAACCCAGATCTCCCGAGTCCCAGTCCAACACTCTAACCACTACGCCACACTGGCTCTGGCATGATACAAAAGAGGCAAGCCTGTGAAGGTCTTTAATTATTGAGCATCTAGTTAATTCTTATAGTTAGGTCCCTCAGGCTAGGTTTTATACAATACCACCTGGGATGGTAAATTAGTTTTAGCCACTAACTCACAGAGCGGTGAACAGCATATGTCATCCTCTGGTGAGAAAATCTGTGGGCTTGTTCTCTCTCCTCCAGCTCAGTATGCAAATACTTTAAAAAAAATCCCCCAGATCTAAGAGCTTTATTCCCAAGTAACTTTTGACTCCATTTGCTTTGGATCTAGAATTACAGGAGGATGTTGTCTGCATATAGGCTTCAAGGTTAATCCTGTTTATTTTACCTTTGATTGCATATTTGTAGGACTTCCCTCCCTGGTTCTTCCTTCAGTTTCTTTGCCTCAACTTCCCCTCACTCCTTTTGAATCGTTGTTGTTAGTTTGCATTATATACCATCTTTCTGCCAATGCATTAAAGCAATTTTACAATGTCAAATATTAAAACATCAACAGCAACTGCAAAGTTACAAAAGATAAACCTGCAGGATCTCCCTTGCTGCATCTGTCGTGCTCTGTTCATGGAGGGAACATTCTGGCTTGTGTGGAGAGCCTCCATGGATAGGGGAGACTCTCCTCTTCAAGCTGTCTATCACCCTTCGCAAGTAGGAGCAATGGATGCAACAAGGGAGAGGGGCAGAGCTGGCCTGGAGCGCTCCTTCTCCTCATGCCTTTGCCCTATTCAGGTTCAGAACGCCCGAATAGGGTGTGTGATGAAATCTGTGAAGAAGTACCGTATTTTCTCTAGCAGAACTGAGCTCGCAGTACTTTTCACACACAAAGATTCAAGCTTACTTGGTGAGAACACTCTAATTTGGGATGGGGGCGGGGGAAGCCTTTCAGTTGTCGTCGTCATCATCATCATCATCATCATCGGGAATCAATCTCTTACTGATATACTGCAAGTCTCCAAGATCTACCAATGGATCCTAATTTACCTTCTACCCCACCCCTGGTGTATTAGCTTTCCACTGCCAAGAAGAAGGGACCACAAAAATGTAAATATTCTTCTGTTAAACTACCACATGCAAACATTTTTTCATAGTGGTGACTTCACACAGCAGGGCCTCTATAGTGGTGGCACCTGTTGTTGATGTTGTCAACTGGGGTAATTACTGGTAAATATTTATAAACAGAAGAGAGAATGGATATATGGGTTGTATAACTTAGGGCTGGGCACCTGTTATGATTTATAATAATTATAATATTTATGGTTAATTGTTAATATCAGTTAATAAGAAATATTAATTATAAAATAATAGTATGGATAATTGGAGACTTGCTATGCAAAATCTCACTTTCTATGAAGGCACTCAGTATCACATACCCTTTTTGTATTTCTCCCTGTCTGCATGTGGTATATTTTGACCTTTACTCAGCATGAGAAATCTCTGCTGCTGCTTACTTTCATGTGTTGTGTAAGACAAGGCTACTTCCATTCTTCATAAGAGTCAGAGTGTTTATATTAAGATGGTGCAAAGTTAAAATACAGCAGGATTTGCTGCTCTCTTGAACAGCATGGGCTGAGTCAGAGAGGTATTACGTATAATTAGTTGTTTTGTTCAAATAACACCCGCGTGTTGATACTCTTAGGTGTTGGGGAGAGTGAGAATAAGTGGTTTACCACAAACTGCAAAAGTGGATTATAATTATGGGTACTTCTGCTTTCGTTGGTTGTACTAATGGCCAAAGCTGCTGAAAGAGAAGTAGGCTTGGTGATTGTGTGGAAATAAATGACAATGGCCACTGAAAACTATTGGAAATAACCATCTCATATGCCATTAGGCCAAGCTTTCTGCTTGATCTCAGACTGAGAAGCCAATGTACAAGTGACAGATCTAACAAAAGGCTGTTGAAATCAGCCGGTCTTTACGCAATGCTTCTTCAAGTGTGTGTGTTGAGGCTGTTTTGTTGTGCAGCATAGCTAACGTTTAGGAGTAAAAGCTGATGATACAAATTAAATACATTTTGGAATGCTGATGCTTGAGATGGTAATACTGGAGGAAAATGAACATATTGATCCACCCACCTACTGCTTGCTTATACCAAGCCATGCCAGAATAAGCTTCTGCTGTAGTTTCTCGGCATTGCAGAAGTGCTGAGCCTGATTCTGTGGTGTCCTTATTTGGCGTTCAATTGAATTTTGGTGCATACACAATTTAGGATTTTATTCCAGTTGTATGCAATGAGTTGAATGCCGTAATGGAGTTGCTTCAGGTTGGAGTAAGCTGTAAACATAAAGTCTTTTTATTTATTTATTTACTATATTTATACCCCACCTTTTTACCTGCAACAAACCCAAGGCGGCTTACATAATCCTCCTCCTCCTCTCCATTTTATTCTCACAACAACCCTGTGAGGTAGGTTAGGCTGAGAGTCGGTGACTGGCCCAAAGTCACCCAGTGAGCTTCATGGCCGAGTGGGGACTAGAATATGGATCTCCCGAGTCCCAGTCCAAAGCTCTCACCACACCACAGTTGACCTTCGCTGTACCAAACTGTGAACTGAGGCAGTTGGGTTGAGGTTGCTGCTACATTTTCCAAGAGGTCCACTTGCAGTTCCCTCATCTCTGACCTCAAATCCCTGTACCAAACATTAATCCTGCAAAATTTTCTTCAAAATAGACTTTCCATGCAATCTTAATTCTGCAGAACATATGTGTTGGCCTTGTCAGAGGAAATACCGGTAGTTCTCCTGCAGCAACTGGCTGGTGTTAAGCAAGGAAAATTAATTTGACTGAGTGAAAGATAGCCGAGGCTTGCACAGTTTGTGATCTACAGAGTTGAATACATCCTTCCAACCATGTACGGAGGCCCACAGTTACCATTCTTAGTGACAGTCACCATGCGCTGGCATATGTGTACTTTCTCACACGCTACTGTGTGCCAGATATGGAATCTGAACGTGGGACAGATGGAGCTGCATCTAGGAAAACAGAAGGAACAATGAAGTTCTAATGTGCTAAGAAATTGCAGCGCATATTGTGATATCACAATTGCAATTAGGAAACAATGTAGTAACTTGATATGACAGGCCTGTGGCTCATGCTGGCTCAGCTTGTCTGAGCGTGGAAAGCTAAGCAGGGTCAGGCCTGGTTGTTACTTGGATGGGAGACCCCTCCTCTAGTTTCCTGCATTGAGCAGGGGGTTGGACTCGATAGCCTTGTAGGCCCCTTCCAACTCTATAATCTATGAATCTATGATTCAAGGGTGCTTTGATTCACATTATTGTGTCAAAAGTATATGCATGGATTTCTTCAGTTCAGGGTGGATGTTTCTAGCCCTTGCCTACTGAAGAGCCTGATAAAGATTGCAAGAAAGCCTCGGTAATAGATGCATCGGTCTTGTTGAAGATAGGATCTCTGTACTCAGAATGACAACTGCTAATTCAAAAATAACAGAGATTGCCACCTCTTCCAAAAACACACACAAAAACTAAGTCCGAACAAGGTTTATTTTTGAAAGCAAGACATGCACAACAGCTACTGCATCCTCTTCTAAAATCAGAAGTTTGGGGGAGTGAAAAATAAGAAAGGTTATGACAATGGTGAACCTAACAAGATGTGACACAGACTTGACTGAGACTCAGTCTACTCTGCCTTCTGCTCTGTCTGAGCTTGGCCAACATAAGTACATAGAATCATAGAATAGAATCATAGAAAAGTAGAGTTGGAAGGGGCCTACAAGGCCATCGAGTCCAACCCCCTGCTCAATGCAGGAATCCAGGTCAAAGCATCTCTGACAGATGGCTGTCCAGCTGCACCTTGAATGCCTCCAGATTGGGAGAGCCCACCACATAACATACTGGAGACAATAGTACAGATGTGTATGTGGTGGCACATTAATATTGCAGGTACCTACCATCAAAAACTTGCCTGGGTACCCAGCCAAATAGAGAAATATGTACACATTTTGTTTTTAAAGTCTTATGTTGGTAAACATGTAACATATGAAGCACACTGAGCAACGTGTCTGAGGTGGTGGATTGGGAGGTGTGGTGGAACAAGTGTGCCCTGTAACTGCCCAAGCTTCCATTACTGTGCTGCCAAGCTCCTGCCGCACCACTTGAGCAAGTGTGTATCCTGCCCCTGCCACTCAAGCTCCCCGCCCCCAACTGCCTGGCCAGCTGGGCACTCAACAACTAGCCTGGCACCCTGCCCGGCCGAGCCATTGACTGCCACTAGTGGGTCACTTTCTGTTCTAACTGAAGTGCAACAGGCACTGCACATCAAACCAAAGAGAAAGTGAGTGGCAGTGGCTACTTGGCCAAGCTCACCATGGCTCCTGGCATCTGGCTAGGCCAGTGAGCAGCTAGAGCACCAGGCTGGCAGCAGCTTCCCACAGACTCAGGCCAGGAGGCCTTATATCGGCCTACTCCAGGTCTTGCAAGACTTTGCCACAGGCTTGGTGAGGTCTCGTGAGACTTGGGGTGGTTTCTATGTGGTGCCAATAGTAAGTAGTGGCTGCATTGAGGGGGGGGGGGATGCCAGGGCGGCACTGGCTCTGCTTCAGGTGGCACAATGGCTTGGACATTTCCCCCATGCAGCCCTTCATGCATGTAAAAGTACAAGTATGTATTTCTGGCATAGTCCTGAAAAGCAGCTCTACTTTAAAAATCAATCTAGAAATTTTGCATAGATTTTGTTTTGTTTCTTGTAAAATAATTTAAATGGCTTTCAAGGAGGTCAGTTGGTTCACACATACCCCTTAAGGGTTAAAAACTGTAAGTGGACTCTTTCTTTAATTAGGTTCTCCCCTTAGCTCTATGCATTGATTTAGACTTGTCATTCTTGTTGTTGTCATTTCCTTTTCTTTCTGACAACTCAGGAAAGAGGGAGACCAGGAATTAGGTTTAAGGGGAGATCAAATTTATGACGCGGAGGGCTTTCATGTGGCAGGAGGAATTGTACACCTGCGAAAATTGCCTCCACACTGGGCTTTGCGTCAGCCAGATATCATAGATTTCTGAAGCCTGATATTAAAGGGAAAAGGCCACTCAAGATGTTACAAGCCTATTTATTCCTAATGTTATTCTCTTGTGGAATAAATATAGTTTCATCCCAGAGGGACTGTTACGCTGAAATGTTTTCTCACTGCTGTCACATTTACATTGTTCTAAATTCATAGAACCTTCAAGCTGATCTACACATTTAGAAAATGTTACGTGGAGCAGTGCTCCTACAACTGTATCGCTGGAGAATGCTGATGGGAATGCCATTGGGAAAAAAGGCCGCCTTGCTCATAGGAAGCAAGATGGCAAGAACTACTCCAGCCAAGCTTTTCCCCCAGTGTGCATGTTTTCCCTATGGAAGAGTGTTAATAATAACAATAATTAGAATAATATGGAGGATCCTGCAAATCCTGACTTACATTCTGAAGTGGTACAATCCTAGGAGGAAGACTGTACCATGTACTCAGATTTGGAAGGCGTTAACAGGCCATCAAATCAAACTCTTGCCATAAAGACAGGCCATCCATCCCCACACCATCATTCTTGACTACAAAATGTTACAATTGGAGAGGAGAAGTAGCTTGGTGCATCACAAAGAGTCACTCCCAAAAGACCAAATTTCTCCAGGTAACTCTAGTATGTGACTCCATGCCTCATAATGTAAGGCTCCCTTCCCCAACTTGGTGCCCTCCAGATGTTTTGGAGCTCCCAGCATTCCTGATCATTGGCTATGCTGGCTGGGGCTGATAGGAGTTGGAAGTCCAAAACATCTGGAGAGCGCCATGTGGGGAAGCAGAGAAAGCTGCTGTAAGGGAAGGTGTGTGTGTGTGTGTGTGTGTTCCTTATTGGCCCCAAATATGGCAATTGGATAGGCTCTAAGCATGTGCAATAAAACAGTCCACAGAATCTTCCCAAGGGAAACTTTATTAGCTCTGAGTTTGTGTTCTTTAACATCCTGCCTTTGGGGACTTCTTGTCTCGGAGTTTGGAGGGAAACCGTATTTATGGGAAGGGAAGAAACCTTTCTGACCCAACTCACTGAAACACACGTTGCCATTTCATAATTTAAATTTCTACTTAGACTAATCATTTTGAGATCAGGTGCCCATTTTGTTGATGTCAGTAATGCTGTAGTATTATTTTATTATTTATATATTTAAGCTGCTTCTACACCGCTTGGGATCTCCAAGCTGTTTTAATAATAACAACAACAACAACAACATCATAAAACAATGAATGCCTGAAAAACATTAGAACAAAAGAAGTAAAACAGAGCAGCGTCATGATCTTACAAGTCAGGGAACGCCTGAGTGAACAAATGCATTTCCAAGCGGTGTTTGAAGCTTGCCAGTTCCCGCCTCTGGAACTACACATGGAAGAGTCTTCCAGAGGGAGGGTGCCACTACCAAGAAAGCCTGTCTCAAGTTATATTCCATATTCTAGAACAAGGGCCTTTTCAGATATTATACAGGTGGTAGTGTTACCACCAAAGTTTTCTTCCACATTGTAGAGACTCCATGAAGCTGCTGTTATGCATGTAAGCTGTCACATGAGGAAATCCCGTGTGGCAGTAGTGTGGGGCTGGCTCTCCATTTGAGAGGCCTCATCTATGAGGGAAGCAGCTTACATAAATTATGGCAGACGCATGGATGCATTTTCAGGCAGGAGCCACACTGTCTGTGTACCATGTGAAACAGCCCTGTTTTTCTACAGGAGAACACAGCTTTATGAGCATTGGACCCTGGAGGCAATTTATGTGTGCCATTCAGTTGAATTGGTCAGATGCTGACTTCCTCTCCTGACACCTTAGCCCTATCTGAACTTTCCTGTTTCCTTAGCATCAATATAGTTAGTAGTGTCCTATCTCTGCCAAAGCAAGTTTTCTTCTTCAAGAGATGTTTGCAAACATGAGCTAGATGATGGCACTTCTCTTCAGGCAAAACTGTAAGATTTGCCCTTCTAGTACATCTGGAGTCCATTCTCCCAAGTCTGTTGAACTGCCATGCACAAGGCTTTTGGAAGCCTTGAGCATCTTGTGCCAAGCAATGCTTTGAAGAGCCCTTTCCGAGCCCTCCCTAACCCTGCTACGTTTCATCACATTGTTCCCAGCAGGAAGGCCATTCACAGGATGAAAATAACCATCGTTGTGTTTTGTGGTTCTTTTTGGGAAGCTGAAGCAAGTCATCAATCACAGTTGTGTATACAGGAAGATGAAAACAAACCCGGACTTCTGCTGCCACTGGTACAAAGAACATTTTTATACAGAAAAACTCAAGTTCCCTTGGCTGTACCTCCATTGCAATACCAAATCAGTGAAATTATGAAGCATATTTTAAGTGTTGTTCCCAAATAAGGGTACAGTAAATAGTGTCATTTATTTATTTATAACACTTAGAAATCTGCTTGACTCTGAACATATGAACTCAAATCCTGTTGGCTTTCCAATGTGCTTAAGTAAATGGAGAAATATTCTCTCTCTCTCTCTCTCTCTCTCTCTCTCTCTCTCTCTCTCTCACACACACACACACACACACACACACCACACCAGATTTAAAACAGAAACTGAAAAACTAAAATGCTTGGGAAAATAGAGAGGTCTTCACCTGGTGCCAAAAAGAGCACAGTGTAGAGCACAAGTTAAGATGCTTGATAGATGATAAATGATAAGAATACTAATACTGGAACAAGGCTGCTTTACAGCATACTGCAGAGGGATAATTGCACTGGCCTACCTTACAGGGCTGTTCTAAAGATTACTGAGATAATATATGGGAAGCATTTTGAGCAACTGGTGTGTTCTACATTAGTGTTAAGTATTTATATAAAAATGCTCAGGCTAACTTGTCGTCCAAGACACTTTTAATGCAATAAATATTTGCAAAATGTCTTGTCCTTGCAACCTGGGGACAGACATCTACCTCCTAATAGCAGTATTCCATCAGATGCTGAGCTAAATTGAGTACATGATGGGAGGGCGGGCCGTGTGTGTGTGTTCTCCCTTCATGTGCTTGAACGGGTCTCTAACTTTGGAGGTGGGTTGTTCAGTGGCAGGTATTGATGGATCAGTCTGAAGAATGCAAGCTTTGTTTGCTAATTATGCCACAAAGGAGTTTCCTATACTTGTTTGTGGAATGGCAAGAAAGAGGCAGACATGGGACTTGGGTTTAAATCTGGCCACAACTTTATCAATTGATATCTAATCACATTCATTAAATTTATCAATTGAGATCCTCTCCCTCTCTCCCCCCCCCCTCTCTTTCTGTTTGACTTTACCTGAGGAACTGGTCTGGCTGTCCAGCCACAATGGTCCTTCATGCACTTTGGCTCAAGCTTGAGCTGCCTTGACTGTGGTGAAGCCTTATGAGTAGGTGAAGAACAGGTCCTACCCCCAGCAAACATCCGGTCCGTACCCTTGCCATTCCATTTGGCGGTCCTAGCTCTGGGGAGATCCCGCTGTCCCTGGGTTAAAAGCATTAGGATGGGTTTGGAACTCCCCCAAGCTATGGGCCTTTACTCCTCCCCCCCTTTACTGTCCCCCCTGCCAAGTTGTGACAGACACCAGTGTAAGTTTAACTGGAGGGCCCTCCAGGCAGGGCCGGTGCTACCATTAGGCCAACTAGGCAGCTGCCTAGGGCGCAGGGCTAAAGAGGGCGCCAGAAACGCCTTGAAAAAAAATACAGCGCTCTCAAGTGGGAAGGGGGGCGCTAAATATCTGATCTTGCCTAGGGCACCAAACTGCCTTGCACCGGTCCTGCCTCCAGGATGCAAATCATGCATGGTTTGCCGGCCAGATGGGCGATAAATAAATGCAAATAAATAAATTCTACCACCACAGACCTACAGCCCCTCGAGGAAGTCCAATAAGATACATTAATAGCAGATATTCCACTTCTTTCATCTAAATTCTCACTCACGACATTCTTGTCCTTCCCCCTTCCTTGTTACCGTTTAGTGTTCTAATCCATTGCAAAAATGTAGAACTGCAAATTCCTGCATGGGATGCCAAAGTTGCTTCCTGTATAAATGAAACTTTTGTGAGGCGAGTCCATAAACAACAAAGTGGAAATGTTAGACTGGAACTCTCAGCGCTTTTATCCGTTCTCTCCTCATAGCTCCACTTCATCCGTTTGTGTCCATATTAAGCTTGACTTTGAGAAAAGCAATGAAGAGCTGATGATGAATAGATCAGCTGGAAAAGAGGATGCTGACATTTTTATTGCAATGTCATGGCCCTGAATTTATGTTTTCCCATCAGTGCTAGCCTGCTATTGTGTTAGAAGTTTAATTTATATTAAACATTTATTGGCATTCTGCACGGAAGCTAAACATAGATTTGTAGCAAGGGCTCTTATGGCTTAGGTATGACTGGAGCACCAGGGTTCTCTCTCAGTGGTGCAGTTAGGGCTGGACCTCAGGGCTGAAGCCCAAGCCCACACCCCACTGATGACCCAGAGATCAGCATGATGAGGGTAGTGGCTGGCAACCAGGCCTGGCATCAGTCCTTGGGCCAGCAAGGGCATGCCAGGGGCCACCAGAGCTGACTCTGCTCACCGCCAGTATCCTTTCTCCTTTATTTAAAAAAAACAAAAACATTTTAAAGCCAGGGGGTGGCCGGCCATTCATGTACATGGTTATAGATACTCATTTTTATTATTTTTACTATCAAAATGTATTGTCCTTTTCTGCAATAAGGCTGGCAGCTATTCCCAAGTCAACATGTTCAGCATCAGGGCAGCAGAAGCAACTTCCATTTTATTCCTGTAGTCCTGATGATGGTATGCTTTAAGTGAGTTTAAGATCTGAAACTACAGGTGCTCAGAGTATTTCTCTCCCCCCCCCCCCCAAAGTTAGCAAACTGTTTGTTTTTGCTGTAATATATCAGGAATGTAGAAGCAGTTGTAAAAGCTGGAGTGGTAGTTGGGGTCGGCTTTTTCCCATCTCATCCTGTGGCTGGTTCAGTACTGCTGGTTGGGGCAGAAGCAGGAGTAGTGGGGCTGGCTTGGCCTCTGGGCTGGCTGGGAGGACCCAGCCATCTGTCTGCCAAGCCTGTTGCTAGCCAGCCCACTTACGTGTCAGTCTGATCCCACTACCCACTTTCACGTTTGCTTGCCTGCCCATCTGAGTGGTCCTCAAGTCTGGCAACAGTAAGAGGATGAGAGGTGTCAAAGGTGTCGTGCAGATCAGCTGAACATCCAGGAATGGTCAGATCAGGATGTGTGTGTGTATGTGTGTGAATTTTTCTTGTCTGCATGTGTGTGCTAGAGTGACAGAAGATATTTGTGTGGTTTTGCTCTAAAATATATGGAGTTTCTCAGGACTCCGCTTTGTCCCTATGCCTTTCAACATAGACATGCAGGGTAGATCACTCAAGAAAGTGACCCAAGCCACAGTCTATAGGCCAAGTCAAACATGCACAGGGACGGTCGGTGATAGGTATTGAAAAGATCCCAGGCTCAGGCCCACAGGACAAAAAACCTGCACAAATTTGCATATGCTAATTTTCATATGCTCTAAAGTCTCTGTGTGTGTGTCTTTAAAAGACCCTGTCTCCTAAGGACACCCCTATTTGTAAAAAGGGATATATAGACAGGGGAGAGGAGGGCATTTGACTTCAGAAAAAAACTCAGGCAGAAAGATTCTGGGGGGGGGGGCAGCAGGAGGTGAAGCACATGTGATGTGAGCAAAAACCCAATTAATCCAGGGGGATCAGATGCAACAGAGATCATCAGGGCCCCTGTACCTTTATTTCAGCAAGTTCCAATGGACAGCAGGGTGTGGGGCAGATGGCTCCCAGAGATTTGGGGCTCCAAATGAAATATTCGGGGCTCCAGCCCTAGTGGGCTACCCCCTGACACCGCCTTTGAACATACATAATGAAGGAATTAAGCTACCAGTTCCATGCGCACAGCCAGCTAGGCAGGTGAAGCCGAGGAGTCTCAATGCTTGGATAAGATGGTGGTGTCTGGAAGAAGGTTTTAGTTTTGTTAGGACGCCAGTTCTGTTGGCTTTACCCCAGAGTTCAGTTTAAAAGCTGCTCTTCCTTCTTTTTCATGTTACGCATTAGCAGTGTGGTTCCATTCTGGATAACGGGGAGCCCGCCCCTTTTGTACAGGCCTGGCTTGCCTCAAACTGTTCTTCGGGTGATTCATTGATTGTCTTTGGGATTAACTTCAACTTCAATGTTTCCTATCTATAAAATGTGTGAATGTTTTCTAAAATCATGTATATAATAGCAAAAGTGGCACTAACCACTGCGCCACACTGGCTCTAATCACTACACCACACTGGCTCTCAACTGACCTGAATATATGGCTTGGCCCACTTTCTCGAACTACAGTAACTCCTCTGCAAGCACTTTTTAATTAGATGCTCGGTTTTGATTTTCTCAGGGTTGTCATCTGGATTGCCTTGTGATACGTGAGGGTCTGATCCTATGCGTGGACTGTATGCTTGGCGGTGCTGGAGTTGTAAGAAATTGAAATAGTTGTACCTGAGGTAAACAGCCCCCTTTTGCGCTGGTCTCTGCCCCTTGACCCGGACTTCCTCCAGTATCATAATTTTTCATTTAAAGAGTTGGAAATTCTACTTGTTGCACTCTGTGCCCCATTTCAACCATGACAAAATCCCTCACAACTGCTACCCTACAGACAGCAGTCTCCAGACACAGGTTTGGCTATTTTGGTCATCATACACTGATATGTATGTTTGAGTGTCAATGAGAGCTTACATATGTGTGCCAACGTAGTCCCAACCCCTCCCCCTATTTTATTTATATTGCTACCCCTTCCTGCTTCATTTTCATGTCGTGATATCTTCTAATCTCCACTCCATCTAATTTAGTTCTGCCTCGTAAGCACTGAAGAGAAATGCTTTGCCATCGTGTTTTTCACCTTTATCTTTGCATATACAGGGACTAAAAGCTTGTACGAAATGAGATCACAAACTCTTGATGGTTGTAATTTTGAACAAAAGTTTCTGCTGGCTGGGCAGTGTGCTTTGGGTGCAGCGAGTTACTCACTCTGGCCATATTTTGTTGTTGTACCAGGAGAAGTGTACACAGTATTCTGGAGGTAATGAGGGAATGCTGAAATCTTCCCAGTCATAGGTAGACTTCAGTGCCCCCCACCTCACTTGGGAAAATTCTGTGATGTTTAATCTCACCGATGTTAACCTTTCTGCTTCCCACTAGACAGTGTACTCCTCCCTGCTCCTGATGGTTCATAAATTACTGATGATGAATGAGAATTTGAATGCTCTCCCACATAGATGTGCATAACACTTGACACTTAATGCACCTAGCAATTAGCATTGATAATGCGGCATACAGCATCTTTTCTGCATGGGGTGAGTTCCTCCTGCTGCTGCCAAGCACACCCTCCTCCCACCTCCGGTTGACTCCCCGACTTACACTGGGATTAAAGAGCAAAAGAGCTGCCACATTTGTGATGCTAATCTTAAGTGAATGGTTAAATACAGTAGGTGTTTCTGTCATAATACGTAACCATTGTCATAACAATCCTGTCTAATATTTGCAAAGTAGCGTGCTGAAGCAGGAGGTGATACTGGAGTAGGGAATATAAATGTTACCTTGATGACAGGTTTGGGCTAACCAGGGTCCTCACTCTTCTGGTTCTAATTATAAATTAGCAGAAAGTGGTACGCCTGGATGAGCATGGCACTGGACCATAAAATTGCTTGTTTAGTGGAGACCTGAAGAGGCAAGGGCTATCCACTGTTTTTGATATTTTAACATCTAAAACAATATTTTCATCATCTTTATCAAGCGGCAAAGTGTGTGTCATCATTTTCAATTCAAGATACAGTAGTTTTGGATGTTTTTAAAAAATTATTATTCTGGCCAGTATTCCACTGTATTCAACACAGCTATTTCGTTCCCATTCATCATTGTCTTGAAATGCCATTTGATTGATCACTGTACTCTTGACCTGGCTGTTGCCGCTGGTAATTATTTCTGAAACTTCAGAGCCAGCGAGAGCTCTTACTTTCTACACCATCAGGAACTTCAGTGAATTCTGATTTAAGCTGAATTTGCAATCTCTGTAACGAAAGGTGAACAGGAGTTTGAATCAACCTGCATTTATGAATACCTGATCCTTAGCATATCATTATGTCACTTGAACAAAGATAAAATCCAAGTGTGTGTGTGTGTGTGTGTGTTGATATATAGTACCTGCTTTCTCAGGGTAATGTAATTTCTTTTTTGTATATCAGTTGGGAGCAACAATAGAAATAGCAAACCTGAAGGTGAATTTGCTGTAGCAGTGCGGTTAAGTGGAATAATACACCCATTAGAAATGTAGGAGCCATCAACACTCTTTTCATGTTATTAACAGCGTGAGTATTCAAATGGTAATCCTGTACCATTAATTCAGCAGGGGTATGAAAATAATATATTCATATCCTTGTCAGACTTTTTGAAGCCCAATAAATGCAATGGGTAGTTCTCATTCATACAATCTGAGAATACAAATGGATAATTCCTAATTTTGAAGGTCTCTAAGGGCACAAAATTATCTGGAATAAGAACAGGTGGTTTTCCTCCTTTAATTTGTGGCTGGTTCACACATGCATGTTCATGGTTTGATGACTGTAACATATATCAAGTGACAATGCGTATGTTTGAATGAGTCGTCGCAGACCAAACTTTGGAGAAACAGCTTTCATATTTGTTTCAAATTTAGTGCTTTTAAGTAGAGTTCTTACACATATTTGACAGATAGTAATCAAGTGTTGGGATGAAAAATCAACTGGGATATGTTGGGAAAGGAAGCTGTGCCGTGGGGCGCGGGTGGGGGATACTAACCCAGTCCTACCCAGCAGAGCTAGAAGGATAGGTTGGTTTAGAGAGACTGTTCTTTTGTACTTTGAAGATCATTAGTTTAATCTGAAGGCAGCTTCTAAATTAATCAATCTGAGTGAAGCAAAATATAATGGGTTACAAACATAAATGAATCAATCTACCTACAGAAAGATGTGGAACAGAACTTTTTATTCTGTTCTTTTAGAAGGATACTTTATTGCAATCCAGGATTGAGAAGGGGACTTAAATTAAAAACACCACCACAATCATCCTGATCCCAAGTCCACAATGATTGGTAATGTGGTATATTGTATGTGGGATACTGGTACGTGGTAATGCTAGCAAAGATAGGAGAGAAGGAATGGATGAACACCCAGCATTATACTTAGCAATATTGCAGTCCTAAGCTTGGAGTGGAGTCCTATGACAAATCATGCTTTGTGAGACAAGGGGGACCGATCCCCAGGGACAGTACCACCACCCTGGTCCTCCCCACTCTTTGCCTAAGCTTACCTGGCGGCAGTGAGCAATGGTCCCTCTTTCTTACCTGCTTTTTTTTTAAAAAAAAAAACTTTGACTAGGGTGGCACTGCGGTGGGTGCATTGTGCAGCAAAGCCCCAGCAGAGTCTGCGGCCACCTGCTATCGTCATTTCCCCAGAATGCCTCAGGGCCACACTCTGCCAGGTCCTAGAGGCATTCTGGAGAAAAGAAGATGGCAGGTGACTGCAACCTTGGCTAGTGCTTTGCTTTGCAGCATGCATGTTGCCCTAGTCAAAACGTTTTTAAAAGAAAAGAAAAAGGCCAGTTTCAGCCTGAGCATACCTGAAAAGCCCGTGGAGCTTGTCCCGAGACATATGTGCATATGTGTGAATGTGGAATAGAAAGCAGAAGAGAGCTACTTTTTAAAGCAAATGTACGTTCTGGCCAATGTAGGTTTTGCATTTCAGAAATGTGAATATGCAAAAACTGTTTTGCTATCATGTGCAGAAATGCCTTCAAGTTGGATCGTAGGATGAGACATGAGGGGATGTGGTTTTTGGTGTCTTTCCCCCACTTAGTACCAGATCTTCTCCAGTGGAACCTGGGATTAGGCTCTTCAGTATTGGATTTGTGTTGATGATGCTGATGCATTTTTTGTGTTGCCAGTTTTTGTTTTCCCTGATCGGTGTAATTACCAATGTTCTTAATAAACAGATAAATGTGTCTGAAGCCTGTTCTCCAGCACACTTCTTAGCAACACTTAGAAAGAACAATATCTCTTTTATTAAAATTAGGGAAGTCTCAAAAATTGAAACAGACACTAGCTTTGGGATAAGATTGTAGGAAACTGGGAATTATTCCCCCTAAAATTGTTGGCAGGGAGGCAAACACACACACACCAGTGTCTGGATGTTCATGGTTGCAGATGCTGCCAGTTGCTTTTGGCACAAGTTGAATGGAATAAGAAGCGAGGAAATGCCCTTGACCAAATGGCAGTGATCAAGAACACTTTGAAGTCACAATACTCTGTCTATGCCTTTCAGATATACCGATATTCATTTGTAGCCTCATTCATGCAACAATTGTTTTGTGATTTGGTTTTGGTTGTGATTTTTTAGTGATGCTGCTGAATTTTGTAATTAATTGGCTCGCAGGTCGAACTTCACCCATTTTTAATGCTCACCTTTGAACAGCCTGGACCGACGTTCATGAATTCACCGTTAAGTTTGGAATGGATTGTGAGCTTCTGAGCATGCTCAGTCTGTATCTAAACAATACTATTTCCGTGCATGGACTGAGTTGGTTGGATTAACCCTTTTCTTGCTTACGGTAAACTGTGATGATGTCACTTCACTGCACAACCAGTCACGTTCAAAGAAACAGCCAGATAGATGTATGCACACCCTTTTTCTCCCATTTCCTTCTCACACATGCCCTGATTTCTTGTTCAGGTAGTCAAACTCCGCACACTCTCTCTCTTACACATGTCGGATTGGATTTGGTCATTGTTGTTTGTACAGTACTTTCTTTTATTTTGTTCTGTAAGTAAACATGGTAACACATGACATACTACGCGTTTCCAAACTATAGCTCCCACGATGCACTTTCGTATTGCTCATGCACAAAAGCTCATTTAGAACAAGAGTTCATTTTAAGTGAGAACTCTTGCCTGAGCTTACAGGGGTAAGTTCAGCATTGTCTGAGAAAATAATGAATTCACCGGGGGGTATTTTTGCCCATCACTAGTTGTGATATTAAAAATGGAGATCCTGATAGAATAATAGATCCCCCCCCCCCAATAAAATGAAGTGCCAAAGACCTTTTACAGAACTGTAGCATTAAGGACAACGTCTCATTCATTACACATGATGTAGTTTGTTGGTCTTGGTCTTAGGGACCAATAATCAGAGCCTGGCTACTTCATGATCACATTTTAATGCCCCTCCACTTTGGTTAGGGGTTGTATGGATGCATGGGCAAAATTTCACATAGTGTTCATTAAGGGGGGGGGGAGAAGTCATTAAAAGCACGTCTCCTATTCTGGGAGGAACAAGTGCATGAGAAAAGTGTGAAAATCAGTAGGGCAGGGGGTGTTGATCCTCTTTCAGCCCAAGGGCCGAATTCCATTTCTGAGAAGCTCTTGGGGGCTGCATGCCAGTGGTGGGCGGGGCTGAAGGGAAAAGGTGGCGGTGCTGAAGGAAAAAGAGGTGGGGCTAAAATACACCCACCCCAGCATGTTTTAGCTTAAAGCTCTTCCTTCCAGGAACTAAGCCTTAGGAGAGGCATGTCTACCTTTTAGAATGGGGGGGGGGGGACTGTGCAAAAGCTGGGAAACCAGTAAACAATTGGTGCTTGGGGGGAAGGGGGTGGGGCCATCTGTGGAACCCCAGAGGGCTGTATTGAGAACCCTAGAGGGCAAGATTCGGCGCCCTGGGCCTGAGGTTCTGCCCCCCCTTACAGTAGGGGACTGTAAGAGGTGAAACTGAAACAGCAGTACAAAGCAATGAAATGGGATGAGTGGAGATCTGAACACACCTTTAATTTCCTTCAGAAGAGGACACTTGGCTGAGGTATGTTTTTATTTGTGGTGAAACTGTGTTGTGATAATTGCAGGAAGCAGCACAGATGATGATGATGATGATGATGATGATGATGATATTTTGTTGTTTTTTTGAGGCTGCAATCCTATACACACTTACCTGGGAGTAAGCCTCACTGAACACACATGACCTTACTGCTGAGCAAACATGCATAGGATTATGCCTGGAGACAAGAAATTCATCAGTCGACTGCAGGTTTATTCTGTGTTTATGCACCTAACAGCCCAGTTCTAAACATATTTATCTGGAAGGCAAGCCAATTTGATTTCAGTGGGAGTTGCTGCCAAGCAAGTGTGCTTAGGATAACCTTTTATGCTGGATTGATGTTATGCTCCTGCTGACAATTACTGTTTGAATCTAATTTATTTTAACTTCAAGTATTTTTTTTCAGTGAAAAAAATCCGGCCTGTTGTTATTGTCCTGCTTGAAGTCAACCCTAAACGAACTGGGTTTCTCTCAGGTGTTAGTGATAACAGTTATTTGCTTTGAAATGTTAAGACAGACTGCAAAGCCTGATAAAGGTTGCACTGTGTGGGAACAGAAGGCAGATAAGCTGGCTTCCTTGGGCATCTGTTAAAAAGGCATCCGTGAGAAGGGCAATGGGGCGCCTTGGTTCAATGCCTGTCCTTGAAGATGTACAACTCTTTTGCATCCTACTGTTTTTATCTCTGTCTGCAGGTGTAGCGGGAGAGAAATGAAATGTGGATTGATAATATTCATTCTGTTGTGTGTGTTTGAGAAGGCCTGGCTGGTCACATTGTTCCAGGCTGTGTATATTTACCAGCAGCACCATTTTTAGAGGGTGGGGCGGGCAGCATTTGTTGATTGAGAGTGTGTGCTGGATATCTCTGATTCAAATTGCAGCTCAGCTCACTGAGTTGCCTTATGCAAACCACCATCTCTGGTCCTCCCCTCTCGCCTTTTCTGATATAGGGATAATGATTCAGAATGACCTGAAAGAAGAAACAACATGGCTTCCGAAAAGGTGTGTCCTGTCTCACTAAGCTTTTACAGTTCTTTGAGAGTGTCAATAAAGATATGGACAGGGCTTCACTTGTCCACTTGGACTTCCAACAGGCTTTTATTCATTCATTCATTTATATTTATACCCCGCCTTTTTTCCTGCAAGGAACCCAAGGCGGCTTACATAATCCTCCTCCTCCTCCTCCTCCTCCTCCTCCTCCTCCTCCTCCTCCTCCTCTGTTTTATCCTCACAACAACCCTGTGAGGTAGGTTAGGCTGAGAGTCAGTGACTGGCCCAAAGTCACCCAGTGAGTTTCATGGCTGAGTGGGGACTAGAACCTGGATCTCCCGAGTCCCAGTCCAACACTCTAACCCAGGGCTCTCCAACCTTGGGTCCCCAGATGTTGCTGGCTGGCCTACAGCTCCCAGCATACCCAGCCAGCATGGCTAATGACAAGGGATTCTGGGAGCTGTAGTCCAGGAACATTTGGGGACCCAAGGTTGGAGAGCCCTGCTCTAACCACTACGCCACACTGGCTTTTGACAGCGTCTCTCACCAAAGACCTTTGAGCAAACCTAGCAGTCACGGGATAAAAGAAGAGGTCCTCTTATGGATCGGTAGCAGGTTGAAGAACAGAACACAGAGAGTAGGAAGAAATGGTCACTTCAGTTCTCACAAAGGAAGGATGTAAACAGTGGGGTCCCACAAGGATCAGTTTTGGGACTGGGGTGCTTTTCAGCTTGTTAATAAATCTAGAGGGCCAAAGCTTTCCCACCTCTGCTATATATGAATATTAAGCCTGGGACCCAAAGAACTGCAGCTGCTTCTGTGCACGTAGGGCATGGGTAGGCAACCTTTTGGGGCCGTGGGCACATTTAGCAATTTGAGAAACTATCCTGGGCACCACCACAAAATGGCTGCTATGGGAGGCGTGGCAAAGGACAAGTAACCTTTCCAAAAGACTGAGTACAAGGCAGAGGTGGGGTCTGAACACCACCACCAAGAGAAACCGATCCCAGCTGCTGGTAAGAAAATGTGTTAATTAAATGTGTGGGAGAAATAGAGCACCTTGGCGGGTGCCAAGAAAGGTATCCGAGGGTGCACTGGTGGGTCCATGTTGCCTGCCTCTGTGCTAGGACTTTTCAGATTGTTCCTCCCCACACCCCTCTGCATACCTTGAAAAGCTGGTCATGAGGATCAGGGAGTGCTCTAGCGTATTGCTCCGTGGTAGAGCCATACACATTCCAGGCAAAAAGTTCCAGGTTCAGCCCCTGACATTTCCTGGTAGGGTTGGAGAGTCTCTTGTCTTAAATGCTGGAGAGCTGCTGCCGATCAGTGTAGACAGTGCTGAGTTAGAGGCACCAATGGTCTGGTGGTGTAAGGCACTGGGCAGCTTCCTGCAATCCTATCTGACGCAGTGTTTGGGGCTGCATCTGGAAGGAAAATCCTCCCAAGTCTTGAGCACATGGAGAAGTGCTACATTTGTGGGTAGGGATCTTCGAAGTTCTAAGAAAGATGACTGGGGATTTCTCTATAGACCACTCTCTCTCTTTCAGAGGTCATGCCCTCTTGAAATGTTCAAGAAGTCATTGCAACCTCCCCCAATCTGGTACCCTCCAGATATATTGGACTTCAGCTCCCATCAGCCGCAGCCAGCATGGCCAGTAATCAGGAATGCTGGAAGTTGTAGTCCAAAATATCTGGAGGGCACCAGGTTGGGGAAGGCTGGATTAAGAGATTGCAGTGCACGGTTTCTCATACGCTATTCTTCTATAGCAGAAGATAATATACATCCGTATAAATACATACATTTATGCAGCATATATAAATCTATGGTGTCACTGCATTTGAAATGCTGTGTACAGTTCTTCTTTGTGGTCTCTGTGCATCACACATATGGGCTCTGTGCCTGCGTGGAGCCCATATGTTTGAATGCACAGATGACCACTCGAAGAACCACAGTTAGAAGTAAGCAACCTGTTCTTCTGGCTGATCCACTTTAAACATCGGTTCAAGATCCATCTGTCACACATGCCACCAAAACTGTATTCTCTTAAAAGGTGACTAATTCATGTTATTTTATTGTGGGGATGGCTTTTTCTCCAGCAATAAAATAAGATTCCCCAAACTGCACCGAGTTGTTTCCCAGAACTGGAGACTGGGTTTGCGGAGGACCCGAGCAATTTTAAAAGCCAGATTGGCTGAGAAATAAGCTGAGCTACTTCCTTTTGGGGTGGTGGTTGAGAAGTAGTCCAGCTCATTTCCGAGCCAAACTGACATGAATTGGAACGGGGGACTTGTCAGTCTCTAGTGAGAAGAACAGCAACAAGACCAGTTTTGTTGGGTTTTTTTTAAAGGTTGCAAGTCCACTTCAGGCAATTATAGGCACAACACACTGTCCAAGTATGGTGGGAAAGGGTGAGATTGTGTGTTTGGGGGTTCTGGCAATATGATGTATGTGTTAAAATGTGTAGCAAATATTTTAAAAGCCATTACATACTTTAGCTGCCTCTCCCATTTTGCAGAAACCATGTAATTTGACCTGAGTTAACCAGCTGTGCAGCGTACACAGAGCTGATCTAGCATGATTACCGAATACCTTGCAGTGCATCAGAAAATCCCAAAGTGAAGCAAAGGGCTTTTGCGATTTCAAGATACACATGTTCCATTAATAATGGAACTTGTGATGTTTGATCACTATCGTAAGGAAGGGTATGGAGTTGCAAGGGATAATGAGAGGGTGTACTTTAAATGCTGCATCTTTTGTTTACTATTCCCCCCTTCTAGGCATAGTTTTGTTACCAAAAAGCATGGATCATTTGTGAGCAGATTTTTATCACCTGAATTAAGTAGCCCGCATTTAGACTACAGCTAGCTATACTACTGGCCCAGCAGGCAAAGCTAGGACTGGAATTTTCTAATCAACCCAGCCCCAGACTCCTGGCTACTAATTTGGGTTCCCTTTCCCCCCGCCTTGAAAAATTCCTTTTCTTGTCCACCACACTCCATTGATACAAACACCTCTGAACAACTCCTGTCTTGACACTGTTCTGCTCTTCACTCTCAAAGATACTGTTACGTTTTGTGCATATTTGTGCATCAAATATTTGTTCACACCCCTATTTGAACATAATCTGTTCATATAATAAACGTGTGTGTGGTACGGGAGGCATTGTGGTTGCAGGCTTCTTTCTCCAGTGTATGGCTTATGCTGGCTCAGCTTGTCTGAGCGTGGAAAGCTAAGCAGGGTCAAGCCTGGTTGTTACTTGGATGGGAGACCCCTCCTCTAGTTTCCTGCATTGAGCAGGGGGTTGGACTCGATAGCCTTGTAGGCTCCTTCCAACTCTATGATCGATGAAATCTATGTGTATTCATTGTACTGTCCGAAAAGACTCCTGCATGTACAGCTGCACTATGCACAAGGGGCTCTTCACATGTTTGGGTTTGCTTCTCCAGGGCTCGCACATGTGCTGAGAAGAGCCCTCAGTGCATATAGTTGCACACACTAGGGTCTTTTCAGACAGCGTAATTAACGTGCAAAAGTTGGGGTGGGGTGCCCTCCCATGTTCACTGTGCATACAGGTAATGTAGGAAAAGAGCTATAGCTGTCACCTTGATATGGGATGGAACATGCGTAGAGTATAATAGCACACCCTGGAACCTCTAGATGTATTTTGAGATGCGTAACAAAGCCAATGGAATGTCCAGTTCCGGGTGCCACATTGTAAGAAGGACTTTGATGAGCTGGAGCGTGTCCAGAGGAGGGCCACCAGGATGGTGAGGGGTCTTGAAACCAACGGTTGAAAGACCTTTGTATGCTTAGTCTGAAGAAGAGAAGATTAAGGGGAGATACGATGTCTGTCTTCAAATACCTGAAGGGCTGCCATGTGAAAGATGGAGCAGACTTGCTCTATTTTGCTCCAGAAGCCAAGGCTAGAACCAATCGGTAGAAATTTCAGGGAAGCAGATCTTGGCTAAACCTTAAGAGAAATTTCCTAATGGTAGAAGCTGTTTGACAGTGTAACAGACTGCCTCTGGAGGTGATGGGCTCTCCTTTGCTTGGAGGCATTTAAGCAGAGGCTGGACAGCTATCTGTCAGGAATGCTGTAGGTGCGTCCTCCAAGGTCCCTTTCAACTCTGATTTCATGAAACGCTGCCCTGCCCTCGTTTAATGTTGCTGCTGCGCCTGCTCCTGCGCCATCAGGTCCTCCACCCAACCTCCTCCCTGCCTGTTCATGGTGGTGGGGCGGCCATGTTAAAGCCCTGCTTGCCACAACAGGTGGGGCAGGAAGCCGATCCTCTCTTTGCAGGGCCCTGGGAGGGCATTTGCCCCTCCAAAGCCCCACTGAGATGCCATCTGTACACCCCACCCAAAATGTTATCTTTGCTCAGGACTATCAGCATTTACATTGTTCCTTTAAAAAGGTGCTTTCTGTGGATTTACCACCATGTGGCATTTTCCTAGTTTGTTTATTTATTTTTATTTATTTATTATATTTATACCCCGCCTTTTTTCCTGAGAGGAACCCAAGGCGGCTTACATAATCGTCCTCCTCCTCTCCATTTTATCCTCACAACTACCCTGCGAGGTAGGTTAGGCTGAAAGTCAGTGACTGGCCCAAAGTCACCCAGTGAGTTTCATGGCCGAGCGGGGACTAGAATCCAGATCTCCTGAGTCCCAGTCCAACACTCTCACCACTACGCCACATAGTACATAAATCTCTGAGGAGGGAACAAACTAAAAAAATCAAAGGGTCTCTTCCTTTGTTAATGGGGTTTGCTGGATTTAAATGCAAATTTGTAAACAGGTTTTGCTTCACTGGGATGAAAACATTCAATAGAAAGACTGCAGAGGGTTTCTTTTAATGCCATGTGTTCTCTCTTCACCATCCCTCACCCAAGGCCTGCAGGCAATCGATCCTTAGAGGAATGTGATAGCTAATGCATAGGATTCACCTCAGTGCTTCTTAATTTCGTATCTGACAAGGGGATTCAAAATGTTCAAATGATATAACTGCTAATGATGCTGGTAAAAGACAATAGGGATTTTTCATTTGGTTGTGGTCCCTGGCTCTGCATTTGCTGTATAGTGCATGTGTTTGTTTTTTAAAGCCATCTTGAATTATTTGTGGAGGTAGCAAAGTCAATTTCTGATGTTGGAGGGTATAACATAGCATCTGTTTTGCCCTGAGGTTTGTTTCTCTCTAGTAAATATTCCAGAATAACTTCACAAGTTTCCCTGGAGTGAAACAATAACTTTGCAGGAAATGTTTCCATTACCCATTTTAGGACAAAAAAGTGAGATGAAGGCATTATTGTACAAGGAAAGTGAAATGCTTGGCTTTAAACCTTTTTGTGACCTTATGCATCCAAGGGGGGGGGGGGAAGAATTATAGAATTGATTAACAGTCCTTGTTTATATAACCAAGAAACAATTCATTGGGTAGTCTTAGGTCAGGGGTGGGCAATTGGTGGCCCTCCAGATGTTGTTGGACTGCAACTCTCATCAACTCTCACCATTGGCTATGCTGGCAAGGGCTGATGGGAGTTGTAGGCCCAAACATCTGGAGGGCCACAAGTTATACTCCTGCTTAGATGACTCATAGGAATGGATCATTACTGATCTTTCGGCTCTAGCCATTAGGTGATAACTTCCAGAGAGGGAGCTGTGTTAGTCTGTTGCAGAAAAAACAACCAAGAGTCTTGTACCAACTGAAAGCCTTAAGGAATGTATTATGGGGAGTGGCTTTTGGTAGTGCATGTAGCTGCATTTGCAAAAAAGTGGAAGCCAGAGTTTGTAAGGGGGCTCCTTCGATCCTGGCCATAAGCCTACTGCAGGTTCCTGCTTCCTTTATTTATTTGAGTATGTAGCAACATCTTTTTCTAAAATTTATTTCACTCTTAATTCTGACTGGTTTAGTGCCTGAATACAATAAAAATAATTTAAAAATGTGTCACTTGAAAGCTTGCTTTCAGCATTTTAATGATTCATTGAATCCATAAAAGAGAATCCCAGTTTCCCGTGTTTTTCACCCAGAATAGTAATTTACCTGCATGAGAAGCATTCGGTGGCTCATATTCCAGCCTATGCCGTTTGTGTGTTAACAACACACATTGTTCACGGTCATGTTCTAAGATGCCTTACAGAGCTTGAGATGCCAAGTGTTCTGCAGTTTTGAATGCTGGATAACCTATCAAGAGTATTTAGAAGTTTTAAAGTCTAGGATTTCAAAAAACTGGGCCTAATCCTAAATGTGTTGGCTTTTGTGATGACATGTAATAATATTGTACTGAAAATGCTTTCATGTGCTGAATGTCAAAAGCCTGTTTATCTTCCATAAGAAATAACAGCTTGAAGAGGCAGTGGTATTATATAGATTTTGAATAATCTACACTTCGGCAAATGACAGTTCCCACCTTCCCAACTGGTATAAATCCATTGTATGTTTTCTAATTTTTTTCCTGGAGCTCACTAATTAGGTCTTGGGGAAGTGAGGTGAACACAAAGCTATTGGCCATGCGGGATTCCACACGCCTTGCTTGAAGGTCTTTAACCAGTGTGCTGGCTCAGTTTCATGCCGGGTTTGCATGCTAATTATTTATGTGCCACTGCAGCTTCCTTTTGCACCATAGAGCTCAGCGGCATGCTAATGGACCTGGCAAAGGGGGCAGGACACTGAGCCTGTCAGCCACAGCACCCCCTGAGCCAGATTCTTTTGAGGAACTGGCTCTCCTTTCACCTGGTCACTCACGGTTCCCTGCTTGCCCGTGCAGACCAGATGCACAATGTGGGAGTGACCATGTGGTGAAGGAGTGCTAGGCTAAGCAGTGGACAACCCCTTTAAGGTTCTCCTCTCTACGTGAAGCGGGTGGAGCCTGGCAGGGGTAGTCTGACCCTAGGCAGGGCTCTCCAACCTTGGGTCCCCAGATGTTACTGGACTACAGCTCCCAGAATCCCTTGCCATTAGCCATGCTGGCTGGGTATGCTGGGAGCTGTAGGCCAGCAACATCTGGGGACCCAAGGTTGGAGAGCCCTGCCCTAGGGGATAAAAAGCCTCAGCTGAATTCTAGACTTCCCTGGAACAAGCCTGTGCTTGGAGCTATCCAAGGTCCTGCAACTCCAGCCTAGTCTGCCTGGCTAAGCCACCCTCAGGCATCTGCCCTGTGCTGTAGGCTCCAGCTTCATCCCTTGTTGTTTGCCAAGGGATTAACTTCTAAGTATTGGTCAGGCTTTATAACTAGCACTTCAACATCAACCATGTTCCATTTTATCTCTGTATCCACTTAGGGGTTTGGTTCTCATTGCTGTAATGGCTAGTTTGTGTTACGAATGAATTTATACAAGATATAATGCCACACACACTCAACCTGCAGTAAGTATTTTAAAAACGTTCCCTAGCCTCTCAACACTTCAAAATGGATAAAGAAGGGGGAAATAGTCAGCGTGCTTCAGGTGGTCTTGTGTGGTTAATGTACAATACCATGTGCAAGTTATTGCTGTAGTTTCTGCTTGTAGAATTCTCTGTTTACCTCTCCCTGAACTTTTGGATTGAATGAAAGCAGAATGACTGAGGAGGTCAATACACTAATCCCATTCCACTTTTATTTAGCTATAACAATAATTTGTCTCTCTTTATAAAAAAAAATATCCCTGTTGCACAGGGTTATGCAACTAAGCTTGGCTGAAGAATTGATGAAGAGGAAAAGCAGGAACCTGCCACGCACATTAAGTTGTTAAGTACTTGGAATGGATTTATTTCCACAGCTTTCCTCGTTTTTGCCCTTTCCCCCTTCCTGTTGCTCTCTCATGATGCAGTTAGACAAAAGGGGCCTTAGCTGAGTGGCATTCTAACAGAAAACTGGTGTGCCTTCCCACAGATAGTATTTGTCCAGCGTTAGCCTGTTTGGAATCCAACTGCATTTGTGCCTTATATATCCTGAATCAGGCTATTCAATTATCAGTTTGGGTATTATTGAAAGATATTTCTGTTTTAGACTATAGCAACAAGCTCCACATGAAAGAGCATGTTTGAAAAGAGTCTGGAAATTACAATCAGTTCAGAAGGTGGCTGGTAATGTGTTTCATGGGGAAAGCTGCCTGGAGATATAATGACAATCTGACAACTTCGCTGGCTTCTAGCTGGTTTCTGAATCCCATTTGTAAGTGCTGACCTTTTTAAAGGCTTAAATGGTCTGAACCCAGGATACATGAGGACCACATGTTCTTGTATGAACATCTCCAGATATTCAGATCCTCGGAGGATCTCTGTGTGTCCTCCCCTCCCACACTGCCTTAATATGGTGGATGGCTCCATGGGACAGGACCTCTATTATGGCACTGAAGCTGTGGGACTCCCTCCTTGGGAGGTCTTCCTCACTGGCTCCTTCCTTGTTGGCCTTTAGATGTCAGGCCAAGAAGACTTTCTTCCGGAAAACATCTGGGATGCTCTGACTATCTTCACTGATAGGTGCATGCTACTTCTGGCTAACTCTGTTACTTGGCTTGACTTTTTAAATGTCAATCAGTTTGGATTGTTTCTTGTTTTATATGAAGTTTTAAATGTGTATTTAGTATATTTGTAAATGGCACTGGAGATTTTAAATTGAAATGTGTGTGTACATTAATTTTTTTGTAACTTGGCAGAAGATTTAAGGGTAAAAGGAGAACTCTGGGCTTCAACACTGGAAAGCAAGTTTCCAGTGTTGGGCATGAGGGAACTGGGGTAGTTCAGTGTTGAGAGTACAACCTACAAGTCCCCCCTACTGGTTTAAACCTCTCTTGAACCATGAACTCACTGTGTGCTTTGTTTTCTAGGTGAAGGTTATAATACATTGTAGTATAGAAGTGACTGTAAAGTACAGTAGTTTTGTCAGAGATGCATGGACAAAGGGACAACCAGATGGTAATATTTTAAGGCAATGGGAAGCTGAAAGGAGGCTGCTCCATAGCAGGAGTGGATATTTCGACTGCCTATCCATATCGATAATAGGAAAAGTTGACTGGGCACTTTATAAGGAATTCATACATAAATAATAATTAACTGCCTGATAGTGCCAATCGGTAGCTGTTACAGAAGCCCCCAAAGAGCAAACTCTCTGTTCGTTTTGATGGCTGGGGATTACTTGTCCTTGGTAACTGATTTTTTTTTGTGTGTGACATTGTTCCTACTAGAATAGAAGTAGTACAATTTGTACTACTGACCCATCCCTGACCCTGGATATATATGCTAGTAAATGCAGGATGCATTTGCAAGAATGAGTACATGCTGTGGAGTACTTCTTGAAACCCCTCCTTCAGAGTCTGATTAACAGTGTAATCTTACTACTCAGAAGTAAGTTCCATTTAGTACAATGGGGATTACTCCCAGGTAAGTGGGTAAAGGATTGCAGCCTAAAGGTATTAATGGAGAATGGAACCCCTAAACGCCTTCATTACCTTCCATGTATGATTCGTATCCCTCTGTATATGATATAACTAGCTGTTGCTCGCGGCGTCGCTCGCGTGGATTTTAGGATTTGGTACAATTGTTTTTAAAAGAAGCATGAGTTTTTTGTTCAAACTGTACGAAATATAATTTACAGGTTGATGTCTTAATGTAATATACAATTTTTATTGCAGACGTTAGTCGGGGCGTATTGGCTACAAAACAAAGATAGTTGTTCCATTCATTTGTGTCTTTTCGTGGTGTTATTAGAAACAGACAATGAGACAGACCAAAAATTTAAAAATTACTTATTTGGTATCTGCAACCTTTAAAAAAAATTATTTCAGTACTTCTTTGTAAACTGCATTAGTGGTTCTCCCTTCAGGTGCTAGGATGACCAGAGAGTTAGGTGAGCTAACTCTGGAACAGGCCATGTAAAATTGGCAATGTGAGAAGCAGTCTTCCCTTAGGTCAATCCCTGCTACCTGCAATGTCGCCCCTGCGACTTGTTGATGGTCATGGTGAAAGAAACCTTTAGGGGGAACTGAAGTCTTTTGAATTCAAATGGATATTCTGAAGGTATAAGAGGTATTTGTGGTATGAACACCGACTCCCCCTGGCCAGAGCTAGAAAACAAATTAGAATTTAGGAAAATGGAGCTTGAGGCAGAAAAGGAGGAAAGAGAGAGAGAGAGAGATGAAAATGAGAAAGCTTGAAGCAGAGAGAGAAAGAGATAGGGAGTTAATAAATTCTATTCGGGGGCAGTGAGAAAGGTACACAATGTCTACCCAGCGTAAACACCACAATAAACAATAATAGTACCGTATTTTAAAAGAGTGTTTCCCCCACAGACAAATTATCCCAGTGAGTCAGGACTTCTTCTTTTATATATATAAATAAATTGTAAGCAGACTAATAATAACCAGGGATGTTGAAGAGTCCTTGGTTTCAAGTCACGAGTCGACTCACGAGTCTTTGGACTCGAGTCCGAGTCCGAGTCCTTGGTCCAAAATGGTGACTCACGAGTCACGAGTCACTCCCAAAGCTGACTCCACGAGTCCCTATTAAAATCAATGGCAGTTTTTCCTAACAAAATAAGGCTATTTCAGATGTGTGGCTTAAATAAATTCTAGGCACAAGTGTGCCTTTTTATTTCAAAACTCTGCAACTGATTTTGGCAAGAACAGACCAGGCTGACAAGCCCAAAATAACCAGATAGGCAGAGGAGGCAGGGAACCCAAAACAGGCAGGCAGAGGCCTTTGTCTTGGACAATTCAAACTGTGGAACTGGTTAAGAAGAGACCAGGCAGGCAGAGGAGGCAGGGAACCCCAAACAGGCAGGCAGAGGCAGCCAAACCCAAAATGTCTGAAAGGTTACATTTTAGGAAAATGATTTTAAAAAATAAACTTGCTGTACTTCCTAAAACCTATCCATGTTGCATTTGAGGAACACGATTTTGGAACACGAGTCCTTGGTCTCGAGTCCTGAGTTGAGTCTCGAGTCCCATTAAAAATATTGGGACTCGAGTCTGACTCGAGTCAGAGGGGGGATTCAGTCCGACTCACGAGTCGAGTCCTGGAGTCCGAGTCCCCATCCCTGATAATAACATATTTTTTAATGTTCCGGATAGATGCCGCACACACAGCAGTCAATCAGTCAGTCAGTCATTAAAAATTCTCCCCCCTTTTCACCTCCTTAGGGATGGAATTTCCAAAAATCCTTCCTTAGTGGGTGCCTACGTCATAAAAACAACGTTCCTTCCAAATTTCACGTTCCTACGTTAAACAGTTTGAGCTGGGCGTTGATGAGTCAGTCAGTCAGTCAGTCAGGACTTCTTTTATATATATAGATGACTTCTGTATCAGGAGGTAAAATTTATACACTGCATTTTGACTGCTGCTTGTCAAAATATTCCATTTTCAGATGTTTCTAGAAATTGGCATGTCTTGGAGTACATGTGTACCAATCTTAGCTTTGACATTGATGTGGAAATACTTAACAATTACATTCATTTCCTACATTTCAAGAGAGAGATGTACAAATGCCCAATCTTCCAGCGGTATGTTCAGAGTTTCAAGTTTCTAAATTGTAGGTATATGCCAAGAAAACCTAATTTGGTAATCATTCTGAAAGGGAATACAAGGATGAAAACCTACAATTCAATCACATTATTTTAAATTTTTTAATTGTTGAAAATGCATTTTGTTTTCAACCTTATAAAACATATTCTCTAACAACCTAACTCGATCTGCCTTGCTATTATTGTTTCCCATGGGATTCTTTCATTTAACTGCATTGTTTGATTTACTTTTCCTAAGAAGTAGCCACAGTGAGTTTCAAACATTTTGTTCTATAATATACTTCTACCAACACTGGTCATTTAAAAACCTTAAATTAAATAACCAACCCTGCTTTGAATACAGCAGGATTTGGGATTAGAAAAGGAGTTTTTATTTTTCAGACAAAGTCTCAAGTTTACAATAAGAATGAAAAACAAACAAACCAAAACATCCTGTACAAACAACCTTTCCCAACCAATTCTACTGCCAGTCTAATCTTTGCATGGCATTACCCTAAATACATATCAATGGTTCTGTTCATCTTTTGGGAAATCCTGCACAGTTCTGTTCATCGTCTCTCATGAGCATTATCTAGCAGCTAGTTCAGTGGCGATTCCTTGGAGGAAGTCTGCTTTTGATCTAGTTGCATGGAAGCTCCATGACCTCATTAAAGCCACAGTCTCAGGAGTAGATATTTAGCATTTTTTATAACAGAAAAATGAAACGTTTCCTTTTTATTAGGCATACAAATTCTAATCTTCATGGGTAACGGTGCTTTTGATTGTTAATATTGCCATTAGTATGGCCTCTCTTCAATCTTATAATGTTGTTTAATGCACAACTGTGTATATTCGGGTTGATATTAATGCACCGATTAATGCACTTCTTAGTAGATCAGATTAATTGTTCTTTGCTTTTTGTTTTGATGGGGTCAACGGGGATGTTACTTTGTCAGTAGCCAATTTCTTAAATGTTGTTATCAATACTAGACTGTCAGTGTTTGATCATTAGAATTGTTCTTGTCTGCTATATTTTTTCTTTCATTTATTGTTTGTTTGGTTTATAGTATGGTCAATGAACTAGTACAACTTGATTGATTGAAAATTTAAACAACAATAAAAACAATAAAATGCAGGTCCGCAGAGGGTAAAAAGCACATAACGCTTGCCTTTGTGCACTGAATAGGTTAACAGTCTTGGCACTTGCACTGCTTCAAATGTTCAATACCTCCTTGAGCAGCCAAGTGTGTTAAGGATCCAGTGAACAGTTGGCTGAGCACCACCTCCAGATAACCTCATGAATCCATCCCTTCCTTGAGAGAACTTCTGGGAATAAAAACAGGGGATGATGAACAGACCGAGGTGACAGAAAGTATATTTTAGAAGGAGCACTTAATGTGTATGCTGTGGTACAAAGTTTCTAAATCTTCACAACACAGAATGTTTGAGGAAAATCTTCCAAGATATTGCACCCACCCACACCGCTGAAGCCAGAGCAAATTCATTATTTGAAGATATCCAAAGCAGTTAGCAGTTTTAATTGTCTGGGACTAGATTGTAAGCTCTGCATAGTCTTATCAGCAGACTTTGATGTATGCTTTTTTCCCTCCAAATGCAGAAGGGGTTTCTCGCTGCTAAGAGCCTGCCTACACATGAAACTTATCGCATGAGAACAGTTCCTTCCACATGAAGTTCTCCCTATTGAAGACTCCGAAGCAGCTCTCCCCCACTCCCCAGAATTCAGAGAAAGCTGGAGGGTAACTCTCAATCCTGGGTGGCTAATTTTCTGTAAGAGTTGGGGAGAGGAGGAGGAGCAGCAACGAAAACAGGCCACTCAGAAAGTTCCCCTCCAGCTTTCTCTGCCTGTTGGTGGGGGAGCATTCAGAATTCTTGACGGGGATCTGGTGGTGGAGCTGTTCTCGCATGCTCAGTGTATAGCCTGTTCCTAAGGTTTAGTTTTCATTCATCCTTTTGATAGGTCGCTTCCCACTGCCAAAGAAGCAAGCGACTTACTTCTACAGCAGAAAAATACTAAAATCCATAACCAATATGACCAGAACATACAATATAACTATGCAGGCAATAAAATATATATCAGGTTAAAAACACAATGTTAAGAGCGCTCGTCCATAATATCAAACACCAATATTCTCTTTCCCTCCCATCAAAGAATGAACTCCCAGAAAGCCCCACCAACCCCTGTCCTGCCACTAGTTATCCAATGCCTGGGAAAACAAGTGTGTCTTTTGCCTGGCGCTGAAAGGATGACAGCGTAATCACCAGGCAAATCTTGGGGTGAGAGCATCCCATAGCCACGGAGCTTTTACTGAGTAAGCTTGTGTGTGGACCGAACCACTTCATACTTCACATAGGAGCTCACATGATTGAACATTCCTTGTATTAAAAAAGAAGAAGCAACAATGCCTTGCACACAAAGTGGCATATTGGAGAGAATTATTATTTTTTAAATGATTTTTTAAGGCCACCTTTAAGGGTAGAACCCTCTCAGAGAAGGGTTCTAAAGTGCTTGCTGTGATAATCTTGTCTTCTGTGCAGGAAATTTTATGGAGGTATTTGGTCATGTGAGTCCCTGGCCTGTAGTCTGAACAGTGGGACAGAATTAGAGGAGTGTTGAAATGAAATGCTCCCAATTTTATTTGTGCTAAAACACACACACACACCACAAGCTGCATTTCTTTCACAATGAGGAGCAGGGAGCCTATAACATTAAAAATTAATTTAAACGATGCAATGCCAAAAACAAAACAGCCTTTATAAAACAGGTAATTAAAAAATATATATCCTCCATCTCTGTCAGTTGGGCCTGAAGGTTCATTACAATCCTCCTCAGAAGAAGAACATTTAAAAGTGTTAGTTGGATCACATTTAGCAGCTGATGCACATGCTAAGAAAGCCACTGCAGCAGATAAACACTATCCAGGGATATTAAAGTGGCTTTGCAACAGCTTACACTCTGGAGTCTAGTTGCTGAAGTAGCTTTGCTGCTGCCTGCCTTCTCTCAGGGCTTGATAATTCCAGTTAAGCCTAAAAAGCAATCCTTTCCTCACCATGGCCACTAGAAAGGTCTTAATGACTTTAAGCGGTTTTCCTCACTGTTCTTTCCAGCTTGCAGGCAGCGAGACTTAGAATTCTTCATGGTACCACTCATAGAAAGATGTGCTGCATCCCTTCAAATCCTAGTTATCTGAAGACTGATTCCCATGTGTACCCCCTTCCCATCAAAGAGCAGCCCACGCCAGAAGACCAGGAGAGGTCAGGACGCTTGGGAGGAGATGGCCGTGGGCCCATCCCTGCAAGAGGTGGGGAATTCCGCCTCTGGAGACAGAAGCTGAGCAACCCCCTAGCCCCCGAGAGTGACGCTGTCTTAAGATGCAGGCCAGAACAACCCCTGTGGGAAGGGGTCTCTGTTTACAAAGGAAGACTCCTCATGAGTACAACAGTTAAACAGAATGATCGATAGATTTTTAATATGTACCTTTGGAACTTATTACTTTCTGAGTGGGTAGGTTTTTGATTTAATGTAAGGCTGCTTTGAATATTTGCCTCCAAACCCTTTCCCTCCCAGTGAATGTAGTTCTTCTTCGTGGTCTCTGTGCATCACACACATATGCATCACACACATATGGGGTTCTCTGCGCCTGCGCTGAGATCGTTCGGGAAATTTCTATAACTGAGGTGAATTGGGTGGGAGCCCCTCCCCCCGCGCGTGTCCCTTAGCGCGGCTCCCGCCCATCTCCTCAGTTCCTCTTCGACCGCCATTGCTTCTAGTCGTCGGGTTCTTTTCTCTCTCTCTCCGGAGTCGCTTTTTCAGCTGAGTTTTACCTTTTCCTACAAACTTTTCTTCAAAATATCCTCTATCCTCTTTCCTCTCTCGATATCTAATCTCCTTTTCAAAAAAAAAAAAAACCTACAAAAAAATCCTTTACTATACCCATATCTCTCCCCCGTTCTTATCCACCTATCATCTAATCTACTTTACTCTATTCTAACTATGCCTCTGAAGGCAGCCTTAGAAAATGCCAGCGGTGTGGGACGAAAATCCCTCCCGCTGACAAGCACCTGCTGTGCTTGCTTTGCCTGGGGCAAGGCCATAAAATGGAGACCTGCCAGGATTGCCAGGCCTTTACAAAACAGGCCCGAAAACACCGCCAAACTAAGCTGCGAGCTCTCCTGTGGGAGCAGTCTCTGTCAGCTAAAGGGCCTGATCCAGAAGAAAAACCTGGGGGATCCCAGTCAGCCAAAAAGCCGACGAAAGATACTTCTGCGGCTAAAAAGTTGGCGAAAAAGGCCCATAAAGACAAGGCGGAGCGCCTGAAAAAGAAAATGGCGGAAAAACCCGGCAAAGACGCTGAGCCCTCAACTTCAGCCATTATGAAGGTCTCAGAGCGTACTGCTCTACTAATGTCGGCTATGACTGGGGCTCAAGATCAAGCTACGGGACCGATTGCCCCCCAGTCTCCTCCGGTCTCGACGACGTCTCCGCGAGACCGAGAATCGGGTTTGAAAACCCCACTGAAGCAGCCGCCGACTATAACCACCTCCCTGTCGGAGGGAGAAATCGTGGCCTCACTACCGATGGAGCGACCCCGTTCGGGCTCGAGGGGTCCTCCACCACGTCTCTCGCCTCCTGCAGCATATGCTAGAGAGGAGCGAAGAGCGCACCGACCATCACGATCTCCTCTATACCGGAGCCGTGATTCAGCCTCGAGGGAATCCACCTCTCGATCTGTCTACTCTCGCCACCGCGACGACAGATCATGGTCGGGCTCCTACTATTCGAATTCGAGATCAAGGAGCTACAGATCCCGATCCCGAGGCTCTCCTGACCGGAGAAGGCGCGATTACTACTATCGACACCGACACTCGCCCCCTCGAGAGCGAACTCACAGGCGCAGGTCCAGGACGCCTACGCCAAGACAGGGTACAGCTGTATCCCGGGCACCCGTCGAGGCCGTAGTACAACCGACCGCCTCAACCTCGACTGCCCAGACAGTTCTCGCCCCTGTTGTCGTGACCCGCTCGTCGTCGGGATCGGCGTACGTATCGGACTCGGACTCAGTGGCCTCCTCCTCCCATTCCACCTCACCAGATGCGCAAGTGGAATCTAAAGAAGCGATCTCCCCATCGGAAGATATGGGCAGTTCGCTGAGCATGTCAGCCGGATGGTGACAGCTCTGGGAGTTGAGGCGAAAACTGCAAAAGGGAAGCAAAAGATGACATCTATGCGATCCTAAAGACCACTCAGTCCAACCATTTACTCCTTCCCTTCTTGCCGACACTGCTGGAGACGGTGCAAGAAACCTGGAAGACCCCGGCCTCTACGAAACCAACAGCTAAGAGGCTGGAGTCAATGTACAGGATCCAGGAGGAAGGAGCAAAATTCCTGTTTTCCCATCCGACCCCGAACTCGCTCATAGTAAAATCAGCGCAGTCTCGTGGGGGAAAGCAGTATACCACGCCGGCAGACAAGGAGAGTAAGACGCTAGACTCTTACGGCCGTAGGATCTACTCCTACGGGAAGTGAAGTCGCGGGAAGTGATAATTCCCCTTTACTCGGCACTGGTTAGGCCTCATCTTGAGTACTGCGTCCAGTTCTGGGCACCTCACTTTAAGAAGGACATAGACAAACTGGAGAGGGTTCAGAGGAGGGCCACAAGGATGATAAAGGGACTGGAAACAAGGCCCTATGAGGAGAGACTGAAAGAACTGGGCATGTTTAGCCTTCAGAAGAGGAGACTGAGGGGAGATATGATCGCACTCTTCCAGTATTTGAAGGGATGTCACACAGAGGAGGGCAAAGATCTCTTCTCGTTCATCCCAGTTTGCAGGACACAGAATAATGGGCTCAAGTTACAGGAACCTAGATTCCACCTAAACATCAGGAAAAATTTCCTGACTGTCAGAGCAATAAGACAATGGAATCAACTACCTAGGGAGGTTGTGGGCTCTCCCACTCTGGAGGCATTCAAGGTGCAGCTGGACAGACATCTGTCAGAGATGCTTTGACCTAGATTCCTGCATTGAGCAGGGGGTTGGACTCGATGGCCTTGTAGGCCCCTTCCAACTCTACTTTTCTATGATTCTATGATTCCTCGTCTTCCCTCGGACTGAAGGTATCTAACTATGAGGCGTTGCTAGCTAGATACCAGATGTTCATCACAGAGAAGCTGGGAGACCTCTGTGATTATCTGCCGGACGAAAAAAGAGACCTAGTGGCACAATACATCAAGGAAGCAACCAGTATCGGTGCTTTACAGATTAACACTGCCCGCCACCAGGTCGATAGCCACGCTAGGTCGATGATCGGATCCGTGGCTTTGAGGAGACATGCTTGGCTTCGCTCTAACCAATCTGACTCCCGATGATAGAGCGAAGATACAGGACCTCCCATTTGACGGGGAGGGGTTGTTCAACGCCACTACAGACGACTCCCTCAACTCCGCTCAAAAGGCCCTGGCGACGGCCAAGAAGATGGGGCTCGTCCGTCCACCCCCATCTCAACAATTTAGACAGAGGCGATGGTCTAGATTCCCATACCCTTCCTCACAATACCAGCCATCTGGACAGTATCGGGGGGGAAATCGTCGACCTCAAGCCCCACAGCCTCAAGCACCGCAGCGTTCATACCCTCAACAACGCTCGAGGGGCTCGAGGAGGGGGGGCGACTTCACTCGACGGCGCCTTTGACTCCGTCGCCAGCTCGACCGACTTATCTCCTCCAATCCGACCGGCTCTCGACACCAACATTCCAATCGCCTTGTCTCCACCACCTCAGGCACCTCTCTTCGGCTCCCGACTTCACCAGCACCTTCGGTCCTGGGGGACCATCACAACGGATCGATGGGTGTTGAGTATAATAGAACACGGCTACAGGATCGAGTTCAGAATCCTCCCCCCTTTTCTCGGGATCAAGGCCACCCGTCCAACTCGAGTGCTCCTAGAAGAGGTGTCGAACCTCCTGCAAAAAGGAGCAATACGACCGGTTCCCGCAGAGAGCTTGGAGGACGGCCTGTACTCCAGGTACTTCATCGTAAAGAAAAAGGAGGAGGACTCAGACCGATCCTGGACCTTCGAACGGTGAATCTCTTTATCCCACCGAAGAGATTTCGTATGGTCACACTCCAATCGATCCTCCCACTACTTCGAAGGAACGATTGGTTTGCATCCATCGACCTCAAGGATGCGTACTTCCACATCGCTATCCACGAGGACACCCAAAAATACCTTCGGTTCCGAGTGGGAGACGACACCTTCCAGTTCGTGGTTCTTCCATTCGGACTTTCCACCGCGTCGAGGGTATTCACGAAGTGTATGGCTGTGGTTTGTGCGAGTCTTCGGGCAAGAGGCATCACCGTCTTCCCGTACCTGGACGATTGGTTACTAGTGGCTCCATCAAAATGGGAGCTCCAACACGCACTAGAAGAGACCCTGCACCTCCTGGAGGACTTGGGACTCTGCCTGAACGTAGAGAAATCGGTTCTCCAACCAGTAAAGGGGATACAGTACATCGGCACAAAACTAAGCGCCTTCGAAGGTCGGGCCTACCTACCAAGCGACAGAGTACGACAAGTACGCACCCTCGCACAAAAAATGTCGAAACGGCCAATATGCTCCGCCCACACGATTCAACGACTACTGGGACATATGGCCTCAACGATTGCGGTCGTACGATATGCGAGACTTCGCATGCGGCCCCTTCAAACCTGGTTCATCAAAGAATTCAACCCAGAGAAAGACAAACCATCCGTCCGACTATATCTACCTCGAGCCGTAAGAGAGTCCTTGAGGTGGTGGCAACAGGAGTCGAATTTGAACGCAGGCATACCGTTCCAGTCTCCGACACCGAACCGCATACTGACAACAGATGCATCGTTGCTGGGATGGGGGCCCCACTCAGGCGATCACATCGTGCAAGGCACATGGACGTCGACACAAGCCGCCAAACACATCAACTGGCTAGAACTGATGGCTGTTTGGAAGGCATTACAAGCCCTAGAACTATACCTCTCGGACTGCCACATCCAAGTCGTGACCGACAATACTACAGTGGTCGCGTACATAAACAAACAAGGCGGCACGAGATCGACGCGCCTCGCAAGACTGACCATGCAACTCTACGAATGGGCTCTACCTCGAGGAATGTCCTTTGTAGTGATTCACATCGCGGGGAAGTCCAATGTACTGGCAGACACCTTGAGCCGTGTGTCGATGCAATCACACGAATGGACGCTGGACAGGAAGGTGGCCAACTCACTGTTCCAACGCTGGGGTCATCCGAGAATAGACCTGTTCGCCACCAGCGAAAACAGTATGTGCCCCATGTTCTGCAGCAGGGCGGCCTCGGACCCGAATTCGATCACCGATGCCTTCCTGATGACTTGGAGCGGCGACTTCTATTACCTATTCCCCCCAATCCCACTGCTTACACGTGTGATCGCCAAGATATCTCGAGACAGAACCAATTGCATTCTAGTATGCCCGCGGTGGCCGCGTCAACCTTGGTTTGCACACCTGCTCAGCCTTTCACAGGGAGATTATCTCCCATTACCATTACAAGACAACCTATTAACACAACACAAAGGCAAAGTGTTTCACCCCAACCTACATTCTCTAAACCTAATGGCCTGGAGAATCAGATAGCGGCAGATACAGACCTCTCTGACGTGGTGAAGGAGGTTCTATCTGCAGCACGGAAGCCTTCCACAAGACTATCCTATGCCAGGAAATGGGCAGCTTTCCTTGATTTCGTTTCTCCCTTGGGCAAAGACCCAGTTACTTGCTCGATCTCGACCGTTCTTGATTTCCTCCACTCACTAATGACCCGGGGCCTTAAATTCTCGTCAATCAAAGTCTATCTGGCAGCCTTAACAGCGTACAGAACTACCTCGACGGGGACGTCTTTATTTGTACATCCGTTAATTAAACAATTTTTGAAGGGGCTTAAAAATCTTCGACCTCCAGTCCGCAACATAGTCCCAGGTTGGGATCTACCCTTGGTCCTAAAAGCTCTGACAAAACCGCCATTCGAACCCATGGCTAAAGCAGACCTACGACTGGTATCGTTCAAAACATTATTCTTAATAGCAATTACTTCGGCAAGAAGGGTGAGTGAGCTGCATGCTCTTCGAGTGGATCCACCTTATACAATCTTCCATAAAGACAAAGTCGTCCTGAGACCTGATATAGTTTTCTTGCCGAAGATGGTGTCAGAATTTCATCTAGGAGAGGACATTATTCTCCCAACTTTCTTTCCGTCCCCCTCGTCACTGATCGAGAGATCGATGCACAGCCTCGACGTCCGCCGGGCTCTACTGTTTTACAAAGCCCGTACGGAATCGGTGAGGAAGACCAATCAACTTTTTGTGTGCTACGCCCCCCCCGAAATCGGGCCATCCTGTATCCAAGCAAAGACTATCCTCTTGGATAGTGGACACTATTGAACTTGCCTATCAATTAGCTGGACGAACTTTGCCAGGGTCTGTGACGGCCCATTCCACCAGGGCTCTATCGACCTCGACAGCTTTCGGAAAAGGCATTCCCTTACTGGACTTATGCAGGGCGGCGACCTGGTCTACCCCCTCCACTTTCATCCAACATTACCACCTCGACGTTCGAGCCAGGGAGCAGAACGCATTCGGCAGGGGCGGTTCTTTCTTCAATCACCACCTGACTACCGACACCAACCCACCTCCGGTAAGTCAGCTTGCTAATCTAGCCATATGTGTGTGATGCACAGAGACCACGAAGAAGAAGGGCAGGTTGCTTACCTGTAACTGTAGTTCTTCGAGTGGTCATCTGTGCATTCACACAACCCGCCCTCCTTCCCCGCTCGGTGTCTTCATCGAGTTCGATGGATACCAAAAAGGAAGTTGGTTGGGAAGCCGTTTTTAGCTATTCCCACTCGATATCGAAGTATATGCCGAGTTCGTATCTCTTTTTATGGTATCAAAACGTTTGCAATGTCATCCTCGGTCCCGACGGTCGCAATAGGGCGGTCTCAGGGAACTGAGGAGATGGGCGGGAGCCGTGCTAAGGACACGCGCGGGGGGAGGGGCTCCCGCCCAATTCACCTCAAGCTATAGAAATTTCCCGAACGATCTCAGCGCAGGCGCAGAGAACCCCATATGTGTGTGATGCATATGTGTGTGAATGCACAGATGACCACTCGAAGAACTACAGTTACAGGTAGACAAACCTGTCCTTCTTTTGGGTGGCCCAAAATATTCCCTCAAAGACCATCGGCTCACTTTTTTCTTTGGTACAATGGCTGTTTTGTAGCCATTGTACCATTTCTGATGGAGTGCAGCGTGCCTTGCATCACACTGCTCCACTTTTGAACGTGCAAATACTATTGTGTCCTCTCAAGGTCCTTGAAAAAATTGTTGAAAGTGAGGGTGCTCTTTGCAGCATTTGTGAAAAGTGTCCCCTATCTGCTTCAAACCTAGTTTAGGGCACAATCCTATCAATTGCACCCTCAATGCTCGTAAGCCCCTGAACTCAGAGGCTTACGAGCATCCAGTGCAGAGTGGGAGAGGAGATCACCGCCTCCCCGCACCTCCCACTCTGCATTTCAGCTAGATGGCCGTTTTCAGCCACCTAGCTTGAGACACCTTGGAGGAGGAGGGAAGGAGTCTGGAGTGCTGTCAGAATAGCTCATATCCTGGTGGCCCCAGTCTCATCCCACCCCCACTCCCTGAAATGCCCCTTTACCCCCTCTCCTCGAGGTCAATTTCCAAGCCTTGGAGAGGTAACCGACGTGGTTCTTTCTACACTGGCTACGGGGTGGGGGAGGGGATGGGGATCAGAGTGTGGACCTTGGAGCTAGGAATCTGAATTATCCTATGGCTCCCTAGATGCTAT
>JAHFWL010000615.1:0-69623 GCA_021292165.1 Shinisaurus crocodilurus
GGGGAGGCAGGCAGGCTCTCCACAGAGCCTGAGAGCCTGCGGGTAAGCCTGCGCGGGTGGCCGAGTAGCCCGGCGGACACGAGCAGGCCTAGTTCAGGCCTTGTTCCTGTCTGCTGGGCTACTCAGGTACATCCCTACCTCACAGTCCTTTCACACAGAAGTCCGCTCCTAGTCACCCCAAGCCTTCTTCATTTCAGCAGCATAATTTCAGGGGGAAAGCCATTTTGTTGTTTCTCTTCTTAATTAGGGGGGGGGTGCAGAAACCCTTGCCGATCTTCTTTGCAGCCACATCACATTGCTGGCTCATATTCAGTTTGTGATCTACCACAATTCCAAGATCCTTCTCACTTGTGGGTCAGATGCAGTCGTGCGGGCCATCTAACAGGATTAATACCCACTCATAATGGAGTAAGGCAGGGATGTATCTTGGCCCCCATTCTGTTTAATTTCTATATTAATTCTATTGCTCAGACGCCGAAAAAGGTAAATTCACACACTCCCAAATTGGCAAATAGACCAATACCTAGACTACTGTAATGCGCTCTACGTGGGGTTACCCTGGAAGACAGTTTGGAAGCTGCAGCTGGTACAGAATGCTCGCCAAACATTGCGGATCATGTCGACATTAATGATTTGAGTGCCCTTCCATTCCAAGGGTCTACTCTGAGTGTAGGATTTACACCGAATGCTTTTCTCCAATAATACACCATGCTTGCTATCTTTAAAAAAACGTGCAAAGAACCTGCCTTTTCCTGCCATTGAAATGCAGCCCTTCAGGAGATTGAAATGGCAAGGTTTGGAGTGAATTGAGTACAAACTGGAAAAGATAGTGAATGTCATAACAAAAACCAACCTGGGTCTACTTAGAGTAGAAAGCATGAAAACAGTGCGGATCATGTCAACATAATGATTCGAGTGCCGGTCATTCCAAGGGTCTACTCTGAGTAGGATTTACACCGAATGCCTTTTCCTTTAACAAACCATGTTTTGCTATCTTTTTCAAAACGTGCTAAAAATTGCCTTTTCTTGCCATTGAAATGCAGTTGCAGGAGAATGAAATGGCAAGGTTTGGAGTGAATTGAGTACAAACTGGAAAAGATAGTCAATGTCATAACAAAAACCAACCTGGGTCCTACTTAGAGTAGAACTTGAAAACATTGCGGATCATGTCGACATTAATGATTTGAGTGCCGTTCATTCCAAGGGCCTACTCTGAGTAGGATTTACACCGAATGCTTTTTGCCTTTAACAAACCATGTTTGCTATCTTTTCAAACGTGCTAAAAACTCTGCCTTTTCCTGCCATTGAAATGCAAGCCCTGCAGAGAATGAACTGGCAAGGTTTGGAGTGAATTGAGTACAAACTGGAAAAGATAGTCAATGTCATAACAAAAACCAACCTGGGTCCTACTTAGAGTAGAACCCTTGAAAACATTGCGGATCATGTCCTACTTAGAGTAGAACACTTGAAAACATTGCGGATCATGTCAACATTCATTATTTGAGTTCCGTTCCATTCCAGGGTCTACTCTGAGTAGGACTTACACCGAATGCTTTTTTCCTTTAACAAACCATGTTTTGCTATCTTTTGAAAACGTGCTAAAACCCTGCTTTTCCTGCCACTGAAATGCCGCCTTCAGGAGAATGAAATGCAAGGTTTGGAGGGAATTGAGTACAAAACTGACAAAGATAGTCAATGTCATAACAAAAACCCAACCTGGGTCACCCAACTACTTAGAGTAGGAACGCATGAAAACCTTGTGGATCATGTCCACATTTATGATTCTGAGTGCCCTTTCCCTTCCAAGGGTCTAATTATTAGATGGATTTACACCGAATGCTAATTTCCTCTAACAAACCACTGTTTTGCTATCTTTTTCAAAACGTGCTAAAAACCTGCCTTTTTCTTTACCATTGAATGCCGCCCCTGTTGAGAATGAAATGGCAAGGTTTGGCGTGAATTGAGTGCAACTGGAAGAGATAGTCAATGTCCTACCAAAAACCAACCTGGGTCCTACTTAGAGTAGACGCTGAAACATTGCGGATCCTGCCCAACATTACTGATTTCAGTGCCCTCCATTCCAAGGGTCTTACTCTGAGTAGGATTACACCGAATGCTTTTTTCCTTTAAACCACATGTTTGCTATCTTTTTCAAACGTGCTAAAAAACCTGCCTTTCCTTGGCCATTGAAATCAGCCCCAATTCAGGCGAATGGAAATGGCAAGGTTTAGAGTGAATGAGTGCAAACTGGAAGAGATAGTCAATGTCATAACAAAAACCATCCTGGGTCCTACTTAGAGTAGAACGCATGAAAACATTGCGGATCATGTCCACATTAATTATTTGAGTGCCCTTCCATTCCTAGGGTCTACTCTGAATAGGATTTACACCGAATGCTTTTTCCTTTAACAAACCATGTTTTGGAGGCGGAGCTAGCACGCCTAAGAAATGGCGGCGTAGAGGGAGAGCTCCTCACCCTAAAACTAAATAGGAAGACTCTACAACATTTCAAAAAGCCCAACAAGCAACAAAAACTTAAAGTTCTGATGGGGAATGACAGAGGAATCTAGCAAAAACGAAAAACAGCGAGATTACACACTACCTTCCCTACAAAGAAAGAAAAACACTGCACAAGGCAGTACAGCATACTCAGAGAATAAAAAATGGCTACCGGAGAAGGCAGAGAACACACAGAAGAGCCAGGATCAAGCGCACAGATATCGAAGAACGAAATGAAGGAGGCAATATTACAACAATTAAAAACATTGAAACAAGAACTGATGAACCATTGGCAGAACTGCTGGACACCAAACTGAAGGAAATAACAGAAACGGTGGAGGCAGTAAAAACAACAGCAAATAAAGCTGCAGAAAAAGCTCAGCAACAGGAGGAAAAGATAAAAACCCTACAAAGAGCGGTAGCGGAAAATAAATCAAAGATTGAAGACCAAGAAAATCGCAACCGAAGGTGTAATCTGAGAATAAAAAACTTGGAAGAAGAAGCAGAAGGTGAAAACATTAAGGTTTTTATAGCAAAATGGCTGACCTCATTAACTCCAGACTGCCCGATAGAAGCTGATGACTTAGAAAGAGCTCTCAGGGCACTAGGACCCAGAAGAAAAAACTCCAGCTTTCCAAGAGACTTGGTAATATGTTTCAGCAGATACAACAAGAAAGACGAATTCTTTAAAAAGCTAAGACTTTTAAAAGAAATAAAATATAATGACAAACCTGTAATGATTATGCAAGACCTGGCACCAGAGACGCTGCAGAAAAGAAGACTCCTCAAACCCTACACATTGAAACTACGAGAACTGGGGCTTAAATATCACTGGGGATTCCCTTTCAAGATAATAATCCCCAACAAGGGACACACGCTGATTGCAGCCTCCCCACTTGAAATGACGGAGCTATTCAGAACGCTAGGCATCGAACTCCCGGCAGAGGCTACTCAGGAAGAAACAGATAATGGAGAAGAAGCAGTAGGCCAAGAGCCACAAGGAGACGGCTGGAACACTGTAAACAGACACAGAAAAAACAGGTGGGAAAGAAATGACTATGAAAATCCACAGACCCCAAGAATCCTGAGAACTCTGCCACAAAGGAAGAGATGAGAGAAACTGAGTAACAGTGAACCACAGGAGGTGACAAAAACAAAGTGAAAGACAATTGAAGTGTAAATATTCAAATGCATAGCAAAGGGAAGGGGGAGGAAAAGGGAGGAGGGAGACTAGTCCCAAAGGGGAGAGAAAATATTCTTTGTTGTAGAGTCACGCTGTTTTAAACCATTGAAAAAATAGGGGGGGGAGAGAAACTCTTGCCTCTATGTAGTCAATCTATGAAGGAATAGATTGACCTGCTCAGTTATAGTTTTAAAGAAATCTGAAAAGAACAAACCATAGCCTCAAGGCAGGGTGAAGAACACGTGAATCACTCTCTCTGTAAGGGGAGGGGAGGATCTCACCTGCATTCGCAACTTTAGTTATGCTAAGAGAGAGCTGCAAACGAGTTTTAAAGTTAGGGAAAATGAGAAGGTTGGGGAATGACAGGGGAGGGAGGGAGGACACGACTGAGCTGGGTGCGATAATGGGCAAGGCAGACAGAAATTGGCATATACCATGGGAGACCTTAAGGTGCTAACTCTAAACATTAAAGGCATGGGGAATCAGTTAAAAAGGGTGAGGCTACATAAACTAATAAGAGGTCTAAAACCAAAAATACTATTTCTACAAGAGACACACAAAGCCCAAAAAAGGGAAGGAATTTTTAACAGTAGTCAATGGAAAACTGTACATATAGCAAAAGGAACAAACAAATCCAGGGGAGTAGCAATATTAATACATAACACAGTGGACTTTGCAATACGGCAAGTACAGAAAGACCCCAATGGCAGATACGTATTTGTAGAGGGAACACTAAATCAAAACAAACAAATAGTATTAGCCTCATTATACAGTCCAAACGAAAGACAGCTAGACTTCCTACATAAAGTTTTGAAAAAGTTGAGAACCTTTTCAAAAGCAGAGGCAATAATTGGAGCAGACACTAATTGGAACATGCAAGGAGCTGAACCTAGAAAAGTACAAAAAGATATAAGATTATATAATAAAACAGACTCACATAGCACACGAGCAGGAAAACTTTTTAACATAATTCACAAATTTAATTTAAGGGAGGTATGGGCAGAACTTAACAACAAAGACTACACACACACATTTTGTTCCAGGGTACATGGAACTTTTTCAAGGCTAGACACAATTATGCTAACTAGTACACTGATGCAAAACGTCACAGTGGCAGATATAGGACCCATAAAAGTGACAGACCATGCACCGGTATCTGTCCAACTCAAAGTAAACAACTATACCAAGAGCAATTATATATGGCGATTCAATCCCATCCTTTTAACAAACAAAGAAAGCAGAGAAAATTTACAAAAGGGAATAGACAACTACTTCACAGAAAATAAAGCAGGGGACACAACAGAAAGAACTAGATGGGAAGCAATGAAAGCGGTTCTTAGAGGACTGAGTATCAAAGAGATGAGCCACATGAATAAAAAGAGACGGACGCGAAAATCAGAAACAGAATTAGAACTAGAAAGACTTACTGTACAATATAAACGAACAGGTGAACAAAAGATCAGACAACAAATGGAGAAGAAAAGGACAGAATTAAATTTATTGGAATTAGATCAAACCATGATAAATTTACTATATATTAAACAAAAACATTATGAATTTGATGGAAAGGGATCCAAACTTTTGGCAAACAGGGTAAAAAAAAGGAGGGACAAAAACAAAATAAATGCTCTTAAAAACAAACAGGGGAATAAAACATATGACATAGAAGAGATGGGTGACATTTTTGTAGATTATTTTGAAAAACTATACAAAGGGGAAGAAAAAGACAGGAACACAATTAGAAAGTATCAGAGCAAAACAAACATCCCAGGACTAGCTGAAGCAAGTAAACAAATCCTAGAACAAAGGATTATGATAGAAGAAATAACAGAAGCCATTAAAACACAAAAACCCAACAAGTCACCGGGACCCGATGGTTTTACAAGTGAATTTTATAAAGCATATACAGAATTATTAGCCCCAAGACTATTGTCATTATATAATGAAATTCTAGATGGAGCCTCACTTCCTAACACATGGACACAATCCAGAATCATTTTGATATTAAAACCAGGGGAAAATCCGGAGCTCCCAGAATCATACAGACCCATCTCTTTATTAAATATAGATTATAAAATATTTACCACCATATGGGCTAATAGATTAAAATTTGTGATAGGAGAAATAATACATGAAGATCAACATGGTTTTATTCCAAAAAGATATATAGCAGACCCTATACGCAGGCTATATAGCATAATAAAATACAGTAAAAAAACAAACACCCCGCTAGCCATAATTGCTCTAGACTTGTTCAAAGCATTTGACAGTGTTAATTTACAGTTCTTACTGGAGAGCACATCTGTGTACAACTTTGGCCCAAATTTCTCTCACATTCTCAATGCCATATATAACAAAACAACAGCAAATATACGATTCAATTCTTATGATTCACGCCCTTTTCAACTAAATGCAGGAACCAAACAGGGTTGCCCCCTATCCCCTCTGTTATTCAATTTAGTTATAGAATTTCTAGCAGACAGACTCAGACATAATGATGCTATACAAGGTATACAAATTCAAGATCAACCATACTTACTCAGCATGTATGCTGATGATTTGATATTAACAATACAAAACCCAATAGAGGCATTGCAACCACTACGTCAAGAACTGCAAGATTTTCAAGCAGCGTCTAGCTTAAAAGTAAATTACGACAAATCTGACTTCATGAGTTATAATATAGGGGCAAACAATCAACTTGACATTTCTAAAAATCTACAAATTCCTATAGTTCACAAAGCCTTTAGATATCTAGGAGTTCAAGTTGCAAAAAACCCAAACAAAACCTTCACACTAAACTATTCCAAATTATGGGAAAATATCAAGAAAGACCTCAAAAGATGGAAAAGATTGAACTTAACCACAATGAACAAATTAGCCACCATCAAAATGATAGTCATACCTAAATTCACATACTTATTTTATGTTCTACCCATAGAAGTACCTACGGTATGAGATGGCTTAAATCATGGCAAGACACCCTAGAAAAATTTATATTTAATGGTAAAAAACCACGTATGGCAAGAAATCTCAGGTACAGACCCACCATTGATGGAGGGTGGGGAATTCCATCACTAAAATTATACTATGAAGCTTACCAACTGAGACATCTATTATCATTCATGGCAGATAATAAAAATAAACATTGGGTCAAAATAGAAAATTTTTTGTTAGCACAAGATAATCCACACACAATACCCTTTGTCAAAAAACGAATAACACAAGGTATACAAAATCAACACTCCAACATGGAAATAATATTAAAGATATGGAAATGAAGAAAGGAGACACTGATGCCAGGAATTTCACCATTAATACCACTCTATGCACACCCAAATTTTCCAGTTAAAGACATACAGATATCTAGAGAATCACTGAAAAATAATAACCTATTGATATTACAAGACTTATATAATAACTCACAACCACTACCAAGAGACACATGGAGAAACACATTACGAAATACGGCAATTACTTGGTTACAATGGTACCAAATAAGCTCATTCATTAGACTAGAGAATGTGAAAAAACAAGGCACCAGAGATCTGACACAATTTGAAAAGATATTATTAACTTTTACAGATCAGGAAAAAGGATTAATGTCAGATTTATATGCACTTCTGATAAAAACAGACATGGGAAATAGCCTTCCACTTAAAAGAAAATGGGAAAGAGAATGGGGAATGCAAATAGAAGATGAAGAATGGGAAAATATATGGGATGAATTCCCATTTAAAGCGATTTCAACAAAATTCAAAGAACTCTCACTGAAAATAATACAGAAATGGCACTGGACTCCTCACAAAATATCTCATATGAATAAAAACTACTCTCCCCTATGCTGGAGAGCCTGTGGAGAAATCGGATCACACAAACATATGTGGTGGTCCTGCAAGCAAGTATCCCGCTTCTGGACAATAGTTTTCAAAGAAATATCTAAAATTGTAGGGACAGAGATAACTAAAACTCCAGAATTAGCAATATTAAACATTTTTCAAAGAGATAATAAAAATTTATTATACAAGAACCTAATAAGATTTCTATTACAAGCTGCTAAATTACTAATAGCAAGAGGATGGAAAGATGCCAAAGGGCTAACCATCAATCACTGGTATGATGTGGTATGGGAAATTGCATTAATTGAAAAACTAACTCAAAAATTGAGAATTGCAGGGGGGGGAAGAAAACAAACTCTTTTGAAGCAGAATGGTGGCCTTTTATCCAATTTTCATGCAGAACATCTACAACAAAAATACCTCAAGCCTTCCAGTACAATTGGATGCAATAAACTTACAAATATCCACCTATCACAAAACTGACTACTTTATGGCCGAAAAAGACTCCGGAAAAGGTGCCCAGCCAGATTTGTTCCTTTGAATGTTGGTTCGGGGGGGGGGGGGTTACTTTGTTCTGATCTAATACAATTTCTGTAATGGATTAGATGTTTTGTTGGTTGTTCGGTTGTCTTGTATATGTTACAATTCAAATAAACAAATTTAAAACAAAAACAAAAAAAAAACACCATGTTTTGCTATCTTTTTCAAAACGTGCTAAAAAACCTGCCTTTTCCTGCCACTGAAATGCAGCCCTTCAGGAGAATGAAATGGCAAGGTTTGGAGTGAATTGAGTGCAAACTGGAAGAGATAGTCAATGTCATAACAAAAACCAACCTGGGTCCTACTTAGAGTAGAACGCATGAAAACAGTGCGGATCATGTCCACATTAATGATTTGAGTGCCCTTCCATTCCTAGGGTCTACTCTGAGTAGGATTTACACCGAATGCTTTTTTCCTTTAACAAACCATGTTTTGCTATCTTTTTCAAAACGTGCTAAAAACCTGCCTTTTCCTGCCATTGAAATGCAGCCCTTCAGGAGAATGAAATGGCAAGGTTTAGATTGAATTGAATGCAAACTGGAAGAGATAGTCAATGTCATAACAAAAACCAACCTGGGTCCTACTTAGAGTAGAACGCATGAAAACATTGCGGATCATGCCCGCATTAATGATTTCAGTGCCCTTCCATTCTAAGGGTCTACTCTGAGTAGGATTTACACCGAATGCTTTTTTCCTTTAATAAACCATGTTTTGCTATCTTTTTCAAAACGTGCTAAAAACCTGCCTTTTCTTGCCATTGAAATGCAGCCCTTCTGGAGAATGAAATGGCAAGGTGTGGAGTGAATTGAGTGCAAACTGGAAGTGATAGTCAATGTCATAACAAAAACCAACCTGGGTCCTACTTAGAGTAGAACGCATGAAAACATTGCGGATCATGTCCACATTAATGATTTTCGTGCCCTTCCATTCCTAGGGTCAACTCTGAGTACGATTTACACCGAATACTTTTTTCCTTTAACAAACCATGTTTTGCTATCTTTTTCAAAATGTGCTAAAAACCTGCCTTTTCCTGCCATTGAAATGCAGCCATTCAGGAGAATGAAATGGCAAGGTTTGGGTTGAATTGGGTACAAACTGGAAAAGATAGTCAATGTCATAACAAATACCAACCTGGGTCCTACTTAGAGTAGAACGCATGAAAACATTGCGGATCATGCCCACGTTAATGATTTCAGTGCCCTTCCATTCCAAGGGTCTACTCTGAGTAGGATTTACACCGAATGCTATTTTCCTTTAATAAACCATGTTTTGCTATCTTTTTCAAAACGTGCTAAAAACCTGCCTTTTCTTACCATTGAAATGCAGCCCTTCAGGAGAATGAAATGGCAAGGTTTAGATTGAATTGAATGCAAACTGGAAGAGATAGTCAATGTCATAACAAAAACCAACCTGGGTCCTACTTAGAGTAGAACGCATGAAAACATTGCGGATCATGCCCACATTAATGATTTCAGTGCCCTTCCATTCCAAGGGTCTACTCTGAGTAGGATTTACACCGAATGCTTTTTTCCTTTAATAAACCATGTTTTGCTATCTTTTTCAAAACGTGCTAAAAACCTGCCTTTTCTTGCCATTGAAATGCAGCCCTTCTGGAGAATGAAATGGCAAGGTGTGGAGTGAATTGAGTGCAAACTGGAAGAGATAGTCAATGTCATAACAAAAACCAACCTGGGTCCTACTTAGAGTAGAACGCATGAAAACATTGCGGATCATGTCCACATTAATGATTTGAGTGCCCTTCCATTCCTAGGGTCAACTCTGAGTACGATTTACACCGAATACTTTTTTCCTTTAACAAACCATGTTTTGCTATCTTTTTCAAAATGTGCTAAAAACCTGCCTTTTCCTGCCATTGAAATGCAGCCATTCAGGAGAATGAAATGGCAAGGTTTGGGTTGAATTGGGTACAAACTGGAAAAGATAATCAATGTCATAACAAATACCAACCTGGGTCCTACTTAGAGTAGAACGCATGAAAACATTGCGGATCATGCCCACGTTAATGATTTCAGTGCCCTTCCATTCCAAGGGTCTACTCTGAGTAGGATTTACACCGAATGCTTTTTTCCTTTAACAAACCATGTTTTGCTAATTTTTTCAAAACATGCTAAAAACCTGCCTTTTCCTGCCATTGAAATGCAGCCATTCAGGAGAATGAAATGGCAAGGTTTGGAATGAATTGGGTACAAACTGGAAAAGATAATCAATGTCATAACAAATACCAACCTGGGTCCTACTTAGAGTAGAATGCATGAAAGCATTGCGGATCATGTCAACATTAATGATTTTAGTGCCCTTCCATTCCAAGGGTCTACTCTGAGTAGGATTTACACCGAATGTTTTTTTCCTTTAACAAACCATGTTTTGCTATCTTTTTCAAAACGTGCTAAAAACCTGCCTTTGCCTGCCATTGAAATGCAGCCATTCAGGAAAATGAAATGGCAAGCTTTGGAGTGAATTGGGTACAAACTGGAAAAGATAGTCAATGTCATAACAAAAACCAACCTGGGTCCTACTTAGAGTAGAACCCTTTAAAACACTGCGGATCGTGTAGACATTAATTGTTTGAGTGCCCTACCTTTCCAAAGGTCTACTCTGAGTAGGATTTACACAGAACGTTTTTTCCCATTAATACACCATGTTTTGATATCTTTTCCAAAACGTGCTAAAAACCGGCCTTTTCCTGCCATTGAAATGCAGCCCTTCAGAAGAATGAAATGGCAAGGTTTGGATTGCATTGTGTACAACCTGTGAAAGATAGACAATGTCATAACAAATACCAACCTGGGTCCTACTTAGAGTAGAACCATTGAAAACACTGCGGATCCTGTAGACATTAATGATTTGACTGACCTTATATTCCAAGGGTCTACTCTGAGGAGGATTTACACCGAACGTTTTTTCCCAATAATAAACTCTGCGTTTTGATATCTTTTCCAAAACGTACTATAAACCTGCCTTTTCCTGCCATTGAAATGCAGCCATTCAGGAGAATGAAATGGCAAGGTTTGGAGTGAATTGGGTACAAACTGGAAAAGATAGTCAATGTCATAACAAAACCAACCTGGGTCCTACTTAGAGTAGAACGCATGAAAACATTGCGGATCATGTCCACATTAATGATTTGAGTGCCCTTCCATTCCAAGGGTTTACGCTGAGTAGGATTTACACCGAATGTTTTTCTCCAAAAATACACCATGTTTTGCTATATTTTTCAAAACGTGCCAAAAACCTGCCTTTTCTTGCCATTGAAATGCAGCCCTTCAGGAGAATGAAATGGCAAGGTTTAGAGTGAATTGAGTGCAAACTGGAAGATATAGTCAATGTCATAACAAAAACCATCCTGGGACCTACTTAGAGTAGAACGCATGAAAACATTGCGGATCATGCCCACATTAATGATTTCAGAGCCCTTCCATTCCAAGGGTCTACTCTGAGTAGGATTTACACCGAATGCTATTTTCCTTTAATAAACCATGTTTTGCTATCTTTTTCAAAACGTGCTAAAAACCTGCCTTTTCTTACCATTGAAATGCAGCCCTTCAGTAGAATGAAATGGCAAGGTTTAGATTGAATTGAATGCAAACTGGAAGAGATAGTCAATGTCATAACAAAAACCAACCTGGGTCCTACTTAGAGTAGAACGCATGAAAACATTGCGGATCATGCCCGCATTAATGATTTCAGTGCCCTTCCATTCTAAGGGTCTACTCTGAGTAGGATTTACACCGAATGCTTTTTTCCTTTAATAAACCATGTTTTGCTATCTTTTTCAAAACGTGCTAAAAACCTGCCTTTTCTTGCCATTGAAATGCAGCCCTTCTGGAGAATGAAATGGCAAGGTGTGGAGTGAATTGAGTGCAAACTGGAAGAGATAGTCAATGTCATAACAAAAACCAACCTGGGTCCTACTTAGAGTAGAACGCATGAAAACATTGCGGATCATGTCCACATTAATGATTTTCGTGCCCTTCCATTCCTAGGGTCAACTCTGAGTACGATTTACACCGAATACTTTTTTCCTTTAACAAACCATGTTTTGCTATCTTTTTCAAAATGTGCTAAAAACCTGCCTTTTCCTGCCATTGAAATGCAGCCATTCAGGAGAATGAAATGGCAAGGTTTGGGTTGAATTGGGTACAAACTGGAAAAGATAGTCAATGTCATAACAAATACCAACCTGGGTCCTACTTAGAGTAGAACGCATGAAAACATTGCGGATCATGCCCACGTTAATGATTTCAGTGCCCTTCCATTCCAAGGGTCTACTCTGAGTAGGATTTACACCGAATGCTATTTTCCTTTAACAAACCATGTTTTGCTAAATTTTTCAAAACATGCTAAAAACCTGCCTTTTCCTGCCATTGAAATGCAGCCATTCAGGAGATTGAAATGGCAAGGTTTGGAGTGAATTGGGAAAAGATAATCAATGTCATAACAAATACCAACCTGGGTCCTACTTAGAGTAGAATGCATGAAAGCATTGCGGATCATGTCAACATTAATGATTTTAGTGCCCTTCCATTCCTAGGGTCTACTCTGAGTAGGATTTACACCGAATGTTTTTTTCCTTTAACAAACCATGTTTTGCTATCTTTTTCAAAACGTGCTAAAAACCTGCCTTTGCCTGCCATTGAAATGCAGCCATTCAGGAAAATGAAATGGCAAGCTTTGGAGTGAATTGAATGCAACCTGGAAAAGATAGTCAATGTCATAACAAAAACCAACCTGGGTCCTACTTAGAGTAGAACCCTTTAAAACACTGCGGATCGTGTAGACATTAATTGTTTGAGTGCCCTACCTTTCCAAAGGTCTACTCTGAGTAGGATTTACACAGAACGTTTTTTCCCATTAATACACCATGTTTTGATATCTTTTCCAAAACGTGCTAAAAACCGGCCTTTTCCTGCCATTGAAATGCAGCCCTTCAGAAGAATGAAATGGCAAGGTTTGGATTGCATTGTGTACAACCTGTGAAAGATAGACAATGTCATAACAAATACCAACCTGGGTCCTACTTAGAGTAGAACCGTTGAAAACACTGCGGATCCTGTAGACATTAATGATTTGACTGACCTTATATTCCAAGGGTCTACTCTGAGGAGGATTTACACCGAACGTTTTTGCCCTATAATAAACTCCGTGTTTTGATATCTTTTCCAAAACGTACTATAAACCTGCCTTTTCCTGCCATTGAAATGCAGCCATTCAGGAGAATGAAATGGCAAGGTTTGGAGTGAATTGGGTACAAACTGGAAAAGATAGTCAATGTCATAACAAAACCAACCTGGGTCCTACTTAGAGTAGAACGCATGAAAACATTGCGGATCATGTCCACATTAATGATTTGAGTGCCCTTCCATTCCAAGGGTTTACGCTGAGTAGGATTTACACCGAATGTTTTTCTCCAAAAATACACCATGTTTTGCTATATTTTTCAAAACATGCCAAAAACCTGCCTTTTCTTGCCATTGAAATGCAGCCCTTCAGGAGAATGACATGGCAAGGTTTGGAGTGAATTGACTACAAACTGGAAAAGATAGTCAAAGTCATAACAAAAACCAATCTGGGTCCTACTTAGAGTAGAACCCTTGAAAACATTGTGGATCATGTCAACATTAATGATTTGAGTGCCCTTCCATTCCAAGGGTCTACTCTGAGTATGATTTACACCGAATGCTTTTCTCCAATTATACACTTGTTTTGCTATCTTTCCCAAAACAAGCTAAGAACCAAGGGTCTACTCTGAGTAGGATTTTCACCGAATGCTTTTTTCCCTTAACAAACCATGTTTTGATATCTTTCCCATAACAAGCTAAAAACCAGGGGTCTACTCTGAGTAGGATTTACACCAAACATTTTGTCCATTAATACTCCATGTTTTGATACGTTTCCCAAAACAAGCTAAGAACCAAGGGTCTACTCTGAGTAGGATTTACACTGAATGCTTTTTTTCCTTTTACAAACCATGTTTTGCTATTTTTTCCAAAACGTGCTAAAAACGTGTCTTTTCCTGCCATTCAAAAGCAGCCCTTCAGGAGAATGAAATGGCAAGGTTTGGAGTGAATTGAATGCAACCTGGAAAAGATAGTCAATGTCATAACAAAAACCAACCTGGGTCCTACTTAGAGTAGAACTGTTGAAAACACTGCGGATCATGTAGACATTAATTGTTTGAGTGCCCTACCATTCCAAAGGTCTACTCTGAGTAGGATTTACATAGAACTTTTTTCCCCATTAATACACCATGTTTTGATATCTTTTTCAAAACTTGCTAAAAACCGGCCTTTTCCTGCCATTGAAATGCAGCCCTTCAGGAGAATGAAATGGCAAGGTTTGGACTGAATTGAGTTCAACCTGTGAAAGACAGACAATGTCATAACAAAAAAAACCTGGGTCCTACTTATAGTAGAACCCTTTAAAACACTGCGGATGATGTAGGCTAATGATCTGTGTGCCCTTCCATTCCAAGGGTCTACTCTGAATAGGATTTACACAGAACGTTTTTTTCCATTAATACACCATTCCTTGATATGTTTTCCAAAACGTTCTATAAACCTCCCTTTTCCTGTCATTGAAATGCAGCCCTTCAGAAGAATGAAATGGCAAGGTTTGGATTGCATTGTGTACAACCTGTGAAAGATAGACAATGTCATAACAAATACCAACCTGGGTCCTACTTAGAGTAGAACTGTTGAAAACACTGCGGATCCTGTAGACATTAATGATTTGACTGACCTTATATTCCAAGGGTCTACTCTGAGAAGGATTTACACCGAACGTTTTTTCCCAATAATAAACTCCATGTTTTGATATCTTTTCCAAAACGTACTATAAACCTGCCTTTTCCTGCCCTTGAAATGCAGCCTTTCTGGAGAATGAAATGGCAAGGTTTGGATTGAATTGAGTACAACCTGTGAAAGACAGACAATGTCATAAGAAAAAAACCCTGGGTCCTACTTAGAGTAGAACACTTGAAAACACTGCGGATCATGTCCCCCCCCCCCCCGTTTTCTTCTTCTAAAATCTAAGTGCGTGTTATGGGCAGGTGCGTGTTATGGAGCGAAAAATATGGTATGTATTATTAGCATGTGAATGCATAGCAGAGTCACACAACTCCTCAGCAAGAAACAAGTTATTTGAATAATTGGTGGGCATTGTCAGATACAAATGCCTGACAGCAGAACATTCCCACAAACATGGAGGCAAGGGAGGTTAGTGGATTCCCACAAACATGGAGGCAAGGGAGGTTCTGCCTTGGGGAGAATAATTTGAGCACTATTAAAAGGTAGGGCGTTACAATTTGTTATTGTTTTACTTGTACAGTTGAGAAGTGATGGGGAGGGTGCCATTTGGATAATTTTCCTCAGGCAGTGAGATTTTATGGACCAGCCCAAAATGTTTGTGTGTACACACACTGCTTGCATAAGGCTGTTTTCACATTACATTACAAAGACAACTCTGGACAAGCTGTGGTGTATGATTCGGGACTTGCAAAGATCTACAGATGCATAGCCAAATAATAATGGGAACAGTCACCAGGCATATGGATGAATGGGAAGGAACATGCTGAAACTGAACCCTGACAAGACCGAGGTACTTCTGGTGGGAGACAAGAGGAGGTTAGTGGATGTTGACCTGGTGCTGAATGGGGTACTACCCCTGAAGGACCAGGTCCGCAGCTTGGGGGTCATTTTAGACTCCCAGTTATCCATGGAGGCTCAGGTGTCAGCTGTGAGCCGGGCAGCACTGTATCAACTCCATCTGATACGGCAGCTGCGCCCCTACCTTCTGCTCCCATCAGTGGTTCATGCTTTGGTCTCCTCTTGCTTAGACTACTGTAATGTGCTCTACGTGGGGTTACCCTTGAAGACAGTTCAGAAGTTACGGCTGGTACAGAACACGGCAGCTCGCCTGGTGAGATTACATCACTCCGGGGAGCTGCACTGGTTACCAGGAGCTGCACTGGTTACCAGTTGCTTGCCAAGCCAAATTCAAGGTGTTGGTTTTGACCTTTAAAACCCTATATGGCTCCAGTCCAGTTTATCTCAAGCAGCGTCTCCAGCAACATGAAGTAGGCTGCTCAACAAGATCTGCCATGGATGGCCTTCTCCTTGTTTCATTAGCCAGAGCAGCCAGGCTGGTGGGGACTAGGAAGAGGGCCTTTTCTGTGGCGGCCCCCAAGTTATGGAACTCTTTCCCCAGTGACCTCAGCCATGCCCCCTCCTTGATGAGCTTCCGCAGTGCATTAAAAACATGGTTTTTCGGGCAGGAATATGGGGTGGGTTAGGTTTTTAAAAGTAATGGTATTTTATATTTCATTTTATTGTATTTTGTATATATAGTGTACATCGCCCAGAGTGGCCAGGTTAACAGCCAGATGGGCGATTCAGAAATATAATAAATAAAATAAAAATAAATGAAGGGAGCTGCTCATTGCTATTCAGTAACTCCAATATTAATCAGATATTTTGTAGCACTGTGTTCAACCCAGGATTAGGCAGTTTTGCCTATTTCCCATCTATGTCACTTTCACATATTTCCCGCTATCAATTTCCAGATTAATCTGCAATGTAAAAACTTTGCAACATATTAAATATGTTTTTCATTTTTACTGTCATTTAAATACAAAGTATTCACATAACTCTCGTTCTGACTGACGAGTTGATTTTGCCTGGACTCCACTTGGGTGTTCGCGCTTCAATCTCCTCTTGGAACTTTGCCAGAGCAACCTGTCGAACATGTCATTGCACAACTCAGTTGGATTAATTTTCACAGGAGAAACTGCCAAATTTCACACCTCAGTAAGGGAAACTCCTTACATAGGGATAAGGGCCTCCTATACTGAAAGTGTCTGGAGCTTGTTGTTTAAATGACCAAGGATATCTAATGATTAGGTCTACTAACCTTTGCATGATGTGTTGTGAGCACAGATACAGAATCTGGTTTTCTAGTCTATCACCTGGTGACTCCTGGGAATCTGTTTTCGTTAAAAAGTTGCGAGTCCTCTTAGCAACAAAGAGAAGTTGAGAAGTGTTCAGGAAGGATGGGCTTGGAAATCAGAACGGAAACCAATATTTAGGACAGTGGCCTTCTTTCCTCTGATAATTCCCACAATGATTGGGTTCAGACAACACGATAACCCACACTCAGGGGTTGAGTATGGGTTGAGTGTGGGTTGTTGTTGAACCGTGGGTTGTTGTTGAAACATGGGTTCTCTTCATGGGTTGTTCATGGTTAACAAGCCATAGCTTGTTAGCGCAGCTCAGTTCAGACAACACGATAACCCATGTTTCAGTGACAACCCACAGTTCAACAAGAACCCACACTCGACCCATACTCAACCCCGTGTTGCCTTTGTGTTTGCCACTGCCTCTGAATCCATTACTTGTACAGTAATACCTTGGATTGCAAGTAACTTGGTCTGAGAGCATTCTGCAAGACATGCAAAAATTTTAAATAAATTTTGACTTGATAAACAAGCGACGTCTTGCAAGACAAGTAGTGTAGTAGCATAATACTACTACACTACTCGGCCCTGCTCACGCCCGCCAGAGACTCACTTTGATATAAGAGTGTTTTGGATTACAAGCACGGTTCCGGAACGAATTATGCTCTCAATCCAAGGTATTACTGTAATGCCTTCACCAGCTCCTCTTCCTCACACACAAAAATGAGAGTTTAAACCCCTTCTTGACCCCAAATTTTGTAATCAGAAAAAAAGTACATATCCTAATTTACAGGAAATCTGTGTGATCAGAATGTAGGATTTTTTGAAGGTGGTTGTACAGAATTAAAGAGCCATAGCATTAAAAATGTGGCTTTTCAGGCAGGAATATGGGGTGGGTTAGGATTTTTAAGTTTTGTTCTGTTTTTGTGTTTTATACTCTATTTCCCCCCCTTGTATTTTATTGGACTGTACATCGCTCAGAGTGGCCGGATGACTGGCCAGATGGGCGATTCAAAAATATAATATAATAAAATAAATAAATAAATAAATAGCAATAGTTAAGAGCCCTGAGTGTTGTCTTCTTACTTTATTCCTTTAGCACAGAAGTGAGGAATCTGGAGCCCTCCAGATGTTGTTGGACTACAACTCCCCTCATCCCTAGCCACTGGCCATGCTGCCTGGGGCTGATGGGTGTTGGAAACCAACAACATCTAGAGCAACATCTAGACCAGGTTGCCCAGCCCGCTAATGTAGCAAGTAGCATGGACAGTCTAATTCCTACTCCTCCTCTTCAGCTTTCTTTTGCTGTTGCTACCGTAATTCCATCAGAGGCACAGGGAATAGCAGGGTGGACTCCCAATTCATTCGAAGTAGTTCTTGTTGTCAAACGTATTTAAACTGAACATGAGCCCCTGAGGATCATATAAAGAATCGGTGTTGTATGGCTGAAGTTCTTTCAAATACCCAAGAGCATCCACTACCTAATTTTGTTCCTCTCTAGGACATGAAATGAGTGTAGGAGCTTAATTATAGTGCATGTTTCCTGAAACTGCAGTTCTGACTCTGCGACCTCATCCAGCCAAGAACTGGCATTCAGATGGCTGAATTAGGGATGCTTGAGGAATGTGAGCTTTCTTTGTGAATTCTTATATGAAATGACTTGATCCGCACTTCTCAGACTAATGTGTGGATTTGAATTTAGCTATCCACTGGGTTCTGCATGTCTCTGAACGTTGCCCCTCCAAAAAAGGAAGAAGGTCCCCAGCAGTTTAAATGTATCCCAAAAAATTAGTACATGGACACTGCCCTCATGTTACCTCAGAAAGTTGGCAGCATAGAGCAGCACACTGAACTGGAACAAATGCTGAAGGGAAGCAAGTGGCCAGTTTTCTCCTTTTCCCTCTCCCAGACTGAGAGTCAGAATTCCTCTTCACAATTTAAAGAACTGTATGAAGAATTAGCCTCAGGGATTGTACACCCTTAGATAAATTTACTTTTGTATTTATTTAGGGACATCGTCTGAGGGGCCATAGGATTATTCGGATACCCCCCTCTGAGGTTGGAGTCAGCACTCCAATCAGTCAGTGCTCCAATCTCGGAAGTGGGAGTTGGAAATCTGACCCTTCTCCCCTGTCCCCTCACAGCCAGCCGGAAAGAACCAAACTAGCTGCCCTCTGAGGTCAGAAAAGTGACCTCATAGAAGGGGGGAAGGGGGCATTTTGGTGGACAGGGAGGGGAGGAGACTGGAGAGTCCAGGATAAGAGCTATCCTGAGGCCTCTCCAGTCTCCCTCCCCTTCTGGAGTGCCTTGCTAGACAGGCAAAAAAAGTCTCACGAAAAATGCAGGGCAGAGAGGCAAAGATCACCTCCACCGCTCCTCCCGCCCTGCATTGGATGATTGGAAGCCTCTGAGTTCCGGGGCTTCTGATCATCAAGGTTGATCAATAGATGTATATACCTATTTAAAAACATACATATTTTAAAATATCTGTAAGCGGTTGTCCAATACTAATATCTCCCTCCCCACACCATTACCCAAGGTGGGGGTGGGGGTGGGGGTGGATGGGGAGAGGAAGAATGTCCCTTCCACAGTTTAGGCAGGGAGGAATAGATCTCAGAAGACACATATCCTTTGCTGTCAGTTCCCTCCCCACATCCTAGCACAAACTTTCACAATGGCTTTGGAGGCTAGAGATGAACGCTTGCTTTCATCTCTAGGTTTCATCAACCCTTTCAACCCTAAAGGGGTACCTGAGTGTCTTAAGGGCTGCTTTAGGATAAGTGTTCAGAAACTTCAGCTGGTCCAGAATGATACAGCCAGACGGTTGACTGAAGTCAGTTACATGGAGTGTGTGATTCCCTTGTTACAACAGCTTCACTTGCTACCGTTCTGTTTCCGGGCAGAAGTCAAAGTGCTGGTTACAACCTATAAAGCCCTTGAGACCAGGTTACCTGAAAGACCACCTTCTCCCATACAGGCCTGCCCAGGTTTCTGGGGATGCCCTTCTCTTGGTCCCACCACCATTAGAAGCACATCTGGTGAGGACGCAAGGAAGGGTCTTCTCAGTGGTCACTCCTAGGCTCTGGAAGTCTCTGCTGAGGGAGGCTCGGTTGGCTCCCTCTCTGTCGTCCTGCTGGAAAGAAAAGATGTTTTTATTCAGGCAAGCCTTTAGCATGTAAGCTGGTCTGTGCCTGAAGTGGTTCTTAATTGGTTTGGTTCTGTTTACTTCCTTTAATTGTTGTGTTTTTAATTGGTTTGTTTTTATGTTATGTTTAGCTCAAGGCTAACTGTAATAAAATAAGAGATTAGAACAAGAACTTAATAGTTTTTGTTCTAATCTCTTATTTTATTACAGTTAGCTGCCTTGAGCGCCATTTTTGTTGGAAAGGCAGAACATGTATTTAAATAAATAAGGTCCTGGGATGAACACACTTTGCCATGTTAGGAACCTAGATTCCACCTAAACATCAGGAAAAATGTCCTGACTGTTAGAGCAATAAGACAATGGAATCAACTACCTAGGGAGGTGGTGGGTTCTCCCAATCTGGAGGCATTCAAGGCGCAGCTGGATGCTTTGACCTGGATTCCTGCATTGAGCAGGGGGTTGGACTCGATGGCCTGGTAGGCCCCTTCCAACTCTACTTTTCTATGATTCTATGTTCAGTCCTTAAGCCTAAGACAAACCCTTATCATGGCTTCAGGGCCAAAGAAGGGGAGGAAGATCCCCTCCTCTGTTTGGCACTAAATCTATTTTGGGAGCTGGACAGCCGCTACAGCCCTTTGCTCAAGGCAGGTTCTGTCTCCAGAGGCAGTAAGTGGTGGTCGGTGTGTGCAGGAGGGGGGGTGGGAAACCCTCTTCCCTTGTCCTCTTCTTCCGCGTTGTAAGATGATTTTTAAAATGCAGTGGCCAGATTGTTAGAAGGGACCAGGAGGTCTGAACTTATAACACTGTCTCTGGCACACTTGCATTCCAAGCCCGATTCAAGGTGCTGATTGTGACCTATAAAACCTTACATGACTTGGGACCACAATACCTGACGGAGCACCTCTCCCGCTGTGAACCTACCTGTGCATTACAATCATCATCTGAGGGCCTCCTCCAAATGCCTCCACCAAGGGAGGCTTGGAGGATGGCAACAAGGGAGAAGTCCTGCTCAGTGGTAGCCCCCCCCCCCCAATTATGGAATGATCTCCCCACTGAGGTCTACCTGGCACCAACACTGTCATCTTTTCGGCACCAGGTTAAGAATAACCTCTGATCCCAGGCATTTGACAGCATATGCTGGGATTTTAATGTCAGTTGCTTTATCAGTTTGCTGTGTACACTCCACCCCTGTTGTACACAGTTCCCTCCTCTATGCCTTTACACCTCTTACAACATAAATGACTATCTCTTCATTTCTTTTCCAGTTATTCACAAGGTGCTTTATCTATTCAGGAGACCTGTCTCAGTGTTTTAACTGTTCTTTAGCTGTTTTAAATTTCAAATGTTAAAGTTTTTATACTATATTTTTGTTTTATGAATATTGTGAACTGCCCAGAGAGCTTCCGCTACTGGGCAGTATAGAAAGAAAATAAATGAAAATGAAATGAAATAATTTCCCATTTTAAAAAAGAGGTGGAGGCAAGGGTGACAAACAAATAAGGGTGATCTAGGCTTATGTAGATCCTATAGTTAGTGCAGACAAATACTTTCTAAAGTTGGCAGCACCTGGCCTATGTTTATTTCCACAGTGTTATATCATTTAGACCTTGGCTTCCTTTCCCTGTGCTCAAGAAGATCTACACAGATTGCATTCTTGGGGGAGCGGGGAGGAATCCCTCATCACCATATAAAACTCTAGATTAGGAGTGGACTTTGTACCCAGTGTAAATGTAATGTATATTTGTATACATTGTAATGTATACATATAATGTATGTTTGTATTTAGGAAATAGTTATCTTACATATTTGGCAAATTACACAAGAAATAATGTTGAGGGTGACAGCACGTATCTACTGCCATTTGCCTCTTTTGTCTTCTTGAGCAATAGTTGTAAACAGGTACCGTATTACTCTCAGTCACTACTGGAGACTGGACATGGTGGACCATAAATACTGACTTACCAAGTCCACTTCCATGTTCCTTTGCATGCACCTACAGCCCTGCTAACGCTGGGTGTGTTTAGTGAATGCAGAGTAAAGTTCTGGTTGTCACTGGAACTCTTCATGCTTCCCTTGCTGTTTTGCCACAGGATCCCCAAAAGGGATTGGCAAAGCTTCTTTGAGGGATTTTCTGACCATAATAAATGCTCCTCCAGGAAGTCAAAGCCAAACATGTTTATTGTAAAGTTAAGCCTGAAGTACAACAATGCTACTCCCAGTTCCCTGGTGGAAATCCCACCCATTAGCTGCACAGTCACTGTTCAACCAACCCGAACCAGCTCTCCGCCTGGGTATGGGCTCTCCACGTTGGCTTCTGCAAGGCTCTCTGCACAGCCTCCTCTGTCCTTCCAGTTCTTCAGCACTCCACACACAACCAACCAACCGCCGCTAATGACCACCACCGCTAACGACCACCACCGCTAACAACCACACCCTCAGTCTGCACTTGCACTATCTCCCAGTCTTCATTTCTTTTCACAAGGTGCTTTATCTACTCAGGAGAGGGAAAATATCATCAGTATGATATTTTCTCACGCGTGGCATTTTAACTGTGCCATGTCTAAACAAACAGGGGATGTGGCATCTGCTAACAAAACCCAGTATGTGGCCCCTGGTCCCTTGCTGAGAACTTCCCCAGCCTGCCTAGGCTGATTAGGGTATTCTACCCATACCCTCTGGCCAGGTATCAGATCCTCGTCTGAAGATCCAAACCCCCCTTTTCTTCTCTGGGTGGAGGTGCCTGGCCCAGCTACTTCCTGGATGACAGGAATACTTAGTTTTTTGCAAATCAACTGGGCTATCTGCTGCCCAGTTGATAGGACCACATCTTTAGTGCTTACATTATGCAGTAGGACTTTTATTTCCCCTTGGAAATCCGGATCTACCACCCCTCCTAATTGTTGTGACATGTATCACAATCACCAGCTGTGGCACATTGTTTACAAATGAAAGGAACAGAATGGCTGGTAAACAAGTTATGTTTTGTCTCCTACTTCCTGTGTTTTTCTCATGGGAAAAGTAGGTGTGAAAGAAATACGAGCTGGTCACATGGTTTGTATGTTCTGATGACGTACTGACTTGTTGTTTCTCTGTCTGTAGCCATTTTGGAGAGATGTTGAACTGTTCTTTCTTCTTCATTCTCTTGTCTTCTGACTAGTGCTTGCTGGACTTAATGCAATCATGTAATGTCTTAGCTGAGGTGGAGTAAACACCTTGCTCCACTGGATTAAATGCTTGCTATGCATTATACTCTGCACATGGACTGTAACTAGGAGATGTATGCTCTGTAGAATATACTTGCTAAAGTAAATAAACAGGTAGAATAGATCTGTGGAGTTTACAGAGTTATTTCCTTACTACTGGAATCTGCAAACAGGAGGAAGCTGAGCTGGCTGACATCCGATACGCTGAGAGAGCTGCGCTGGGAGTGGGAGAGACAGATCTGAACTTCTGTGTGTGGATCTGTGGGGCGTCTGCACACGGGAATAGGATTTTAAATCTTCCATCTCACACAAGCGAGGCGCTCTGCTTTTCCTCGCGAACCTTCACTAATACCTGTATTCCCTTGAGGGCTAGGCCAGATCACGGCGCAATTCGCCCATACGTTCTGCAGGGAACTGTCACCCCCACACCAAGAGGTACAGTGACCCGCCCTCCGGCAGGTACCACCATCCCTTCTGGTGTGGCCAGGTCTGCTCCTGCACTATCAGGTGTTGTCCGGAGGGGCAATATTTCATATGGTTGGATTTTCCATACCATAAGGTGCTCTACAGGAGTGCGTGCCACCACTCTCACCATACTTTGAAAAGGGGTTTGGCCCTGATCTCCAGGGATGGCTGCCTTCATTAGCCTCGCCTCTGGAGCCTTGCCACATCCCTAATCTAAAGGTTGGGGCATTTTCCATCCCCCCACCCCTTTATCCAATGGCAGGAAGTGCAACAGATCCTCTGGCAGAGCACTGGGGGTAGCTCTTCCCACTTGTGAGTTACTATTCCCAGCTGAGCAGGAGCACAACAGGAGAGAGGCTCCAGCTGTTTTTGGGACTGTGAAAAGGCAAGCAGGCTCCCAGAGAGCGAGCGAACAGAGCGAGTGAACAGGGAGAGCAAACAGGAGTTTGGCAGCGGAGTAGTACAACAACAAGTGCTGCAAGGGAAAGGCGTGGCCTGAGAGCTCATTCTGTTGAGCAGAAGCTCCTGCTGACTGCAACTACCTGGGGCTGATTGCAGCTGATTGATTGCAGGAAGTGGGGCTGATTGCAGGGCAGTGGCCTGGGAGCTCATTCTGTTCCTGACTCCCAGCTGAGCAGGAGCACAACAGGAGAGAGGCTCCAGCTGTTTTTGGGACTGTGAAAAGGCAAGCAGGCTCCCAGAGAGCGAGCGAACAGAGCGAGCGCACAGGGAGAGCAAACAGGAGTTTGGCAGCGGAGTTCGGCAGGGGAGGTCAAGGGGGAGCCTTGCCACATCCCTAATCTAAAGGTTGGGGCATTTTCCATCCCCCCACCCCTTTATCCAATGGCAGGAAGTGCAACAGATCCTCTGGCAGAGCACTGGGGGTAGCTCTTCCCACTTGTGAGTTACTATTCCCAGCTGAGCAGGAGCACAACAGGAGAGAGGCTCCAGCTGTTTTTGGGACTGTGAAAAGGCAAGCAGGCAAGCAGTGGTGGTACCTGCCGGAGGGCGGGTCACTGTACCTCTTGGTGTGGGGGTGACAGTTCCCTGCAGAACGTATGGGCGAATTGCGCCGTGATCTGGCCTAGCCCTCAAGGGAATACAGGTATTAGTGAAGGTTCGCGAGGAAAAGCAGAGCGCCTCGCTTGTGTGAGATGGAAGATTTAAAATCCTATTCCCGTGTGCAGACGCCCCACAGATCCACACACAGAAGTTCAGATCTGTCTCTCCCACTCCCAGCGCAGCTCTCTCAGCGTATCGGATGTCAGCCAGCTCAGCTAAAATAAATAAAAATAAAATACATAAATAAATAAAAAATAAAAACATATATATATATATATATTCTAGGAAGACAGAAATTGGCACTATGGAAGGAAAGGACTCAGCAGTGGTGGTGACCTGCAAGGGGTGTGCAATGTTTGTTTTCCTGCCGGAGATCGACATGGCCTACACGTGCAACAAGTGCAAGCTGGTCACGCTGATGGAAGAAAAGGTCAGAGGACTGGAGCAGCAAGTGTCAACCCTCAGGAGCATAAGAGAAAGCGAGGAGTTCTTAGACAGAACGGTGGATCTACAGCACCAAAGCACAGTACAGGAGCCAGAAGGGCAACGGCAGGATGAGGCGGAGTCGGAGACTGCAGAGGCAAGGGAAAATAACGCAGGGGGAACTCCCTGGAAAAGGGTGACTGTTAGGAGCAGAAGAACTACAAGACACTCTGCGCCTGTGGAAGCAGTGGAGCTATGGAACCGCTTCCAGGTACTTGAGGACGAGAGCAGAGGACAGCCTGCAGAGGACGGATTACCGGGCACCCAACGTGACAGCGAGCAAGAGGCTGAGGGTCAGTCAAGTGGAGGCAATCAAACCAAGGCCTACAGCAAGAGGAAGAGAAGAGTACTCGTAGTGGGAGACTCCCTCCTGCGGGGGATCGAAGCCAAAGTATGTCGCGAAGACCCATGGACTCGCCAGGTGTGCTGTCTCCCTGGGGCACGGATTAAGGATGTGACAGAGCAGCTGCCGAGGCTCATGCAGCCCACCGACACATACCCCTTTCTTCTCTTCCACGTGGGTACAAATGATACTGCCAAGCGGAGTTACAAAGAAATCACGGCAGACTTTGAAGAGCTGGGAAGGGAACTCAAGAACTTCGGGGCCCAGATAGTTTTCTCATCCATCCTTCCAGTACTTGGAAGAGGCATAGAAAGGGAAAGAAAAATACTCCGAGTGAATGACTGGCTACGAAGGTGGAGCCGACGTGAGGGATTTGGATTCTGGGACCACGGGCTACACTTCCTGGAAGATGGACTGCTGGCAAAGGATGGGTTGCACCTCACAAGGACTGGGAAGAATGTGTTTGGACACAGCATGAGGAACTTAATCAGGAGGGCTTTAAACTGAATCCAACAGGGGAGGGAGACATAAACTCGGGGGTACCAATGGAAGAAGGCCTCTATGCCACAATGGAGAGAACAGCTCCAGCGGTGCCCATTGATAGTCTACCACAAAATGTAGGGGGAAAGTCGGACTATAAAGCACATAGTCTTCAATGCCTCTATACTAATGCCCAGAGTATGGGCAATAAACAAGACGAACTTGAACTCTTGATACATGAGGGCAAGTACGACTTGATAGGGATAACTGAAACCTGGTGGGATGACTCCCATGACTGGAATACAGCAATTGAAGGGTATAACTTGTTCAAAAGGAACAGAAGCAACAGAAAGGGAGGTGGAGTTGCACTGTATGTTAAAAATACGTATCTCTGCACAGAGATACAGGAAGAGGAGCTTGGCAGCCCCATTGAGAGCATCTGGGTTAAAATAAAGGGGGCAAAGAATAAAGCGAACATGGCGGTTGGAGTCTACTACCGACCACCCAATCAAGGAGAAGATGAGGATGGAACTTTTGAAAAGCAAATTGCCAGTGTTTCAAGGAGGCACGATGTGGTAGTAATGGGAGACTTCAATTTCCCTGATATCTGTTGGGAGACTTATTCAGCCAAACATGGCCCCTCCAAGAAATTCCTGAGCTGTGCTGCTGATAACTTCCTCCTACAGAAAGTGGAGGAAGGAACTAGAGGATTGGCTATCCTTGACCTGATTCTAACCAACAGAGAAGAGTTAGTGGATAAAGTGGCAGTTTCGGGAACTCTGGGGGAAAGTGACCATGTTATACTTGAGTTCTTGATTCTAACAGAAGCCAAAGCTGAGTGTAGCCAAACACGTACCCTGGATTTTAGGAAAGCCAATTTTAACAAACTCAGAACAATGATTAGTAAGATCCCATGGCAAGTGACTCTCACGAGAAAGGGAGCCCAGGAGGGGTGGGAGTTTTTAAAAAAGGAAATTTTAAAGGCACAATTGCAAACAATTCCCACAAGGAAAAAAGGCAGAGGGCAACAGAAGAAGCCAATGTGGCTTCACAATAAACTCAAAGATGACCTGAAAACAAAAAAGGACACGTATAGGAAGTGGAAGGAAGGACAGGCTACAGGGGAAGAGTACAGGCAGGTAGCACAGAACTGCAAGAATAGTGTCAGGAAGGCTAAAGCTGAGAATGAGCTAAGGTTAGCGAGGAATGCTAAAAGCAACAAAAAAGCTTTCTTCAGATACATGCACAGTAAAAGACAGAAGAAAGAACTGGTGGTTCAACTACGCAATGAGGATGGCAAATTGATAACAGAAGACAAAGAAAAGGCAGAAGTGTTCAATTCCTACTTCGGCTCGGTCTTCTCCCAAAAGAGGGTCTATGACCCCCCTGGCAAACCTGAAGTGCAGACTGAAGGGGCAGAATTGCAGCTTGAGATTGATAGGCAAATGGTCAAGGAGCACCTGATTACTCTGAACGAGTTTAAATCTCCAGGGCCTGATGAGCTGCATTCTAGAGTAATAAAGGAACTGGCAGAAGAACTCTCAGAACCACTGTCTATTATCTTTGAGAAATCATGGAGGACAGGTGAAGTGCCAGACGACTGGAGGAGGGCAAATGTTGTTCCCATCTTCAAAAAGGGCAAGAAGGAGGAACCTGGGAACTATAGGCCAGTCAGTCTGACATCAATCCCCGGGAAGATTTTTGAGCAGATTATAAAGAAGTCAGTCTGCAAGCACCTTGAAAACAATGCAGTGATTACTAGAAGCCAGCATGGATTTGTCAAGAACAAATCCTGTCAGACTAATCTGATCTCATTTTTTGATCGGGTAACCTCCCTTGTGGACTGTGGGAATGCTGTGGACATTATATACCTGGACTTCAGCAAAGCTTTCGACAAAGTGCCTCATGATATCCTGATTAGTAAGCTAGCTAAGAGTGGGCTAGATGGAACAACTATCAGGTGGATCCACAATTGGCCAAAGAATCGGACTCAAAGAGTGCTTATCAATGGTTCCTTCTCAAAATGGGGAGAGGTAACGAGCGGGGTACCACAGGGCTCGGTCCTGGGCCCGGTGCTCTTCAACATTTTTATTAATGACTTGGATGAGGAGGTACAGGGAATGCTTATCAAATTTGCAGATGACACAAAGTTGGGTGGAACAGCTAATACTCTGGAAGACAGAAACAAAATTCAAAGTGACCTCGATAGGCTGGAGCGCTGGGCCGAAAACAACAGAATGAAATTTAACAGGGATAAATGCCAAGTGCTGCACCTAGGGAGAGGAAACCAAATGCAGAGTTACAGAATGGGGGACACTTGGCTCAACAATACTACAAGTGAGAAGGATCTTGGAATTGTGGTAGATCACAAACTGAATATGAGCCAGCAATGCGACGTGGCTGCAAAGAAGGCAAATGCAATTTTGGGCTGTATTAATAGAAGTATAGCTTCCAAATCGCGGGAAGTGATAAATTCCCCTTTACTCGGCACTGGTTAGGCCTCATCTTGAGTACTGCGTCCAGTTCTGGGCACCTCACTTTAACAAGGACATAGACAAACTGGAGAGGGTTCAGAGGAGGGCAACAAGGATGATAAAGGGACTGGAAACAAGGCCCTATGAGGAGAGACTGAAAGAACTGGGCATGTTTAGCCTTCAGAAGAGGAGACTGAGGGGAGATATGATCGCACTCTTCCAGTATTTGAAGGGATGTCACACAGAGGAGGGCAAAGATCTCTTCTCGTTCATCCCAGTTTGCAGGACACGGAATAATGGGCTCAAGTTACAGGAACCTAGATTCCACCTAAACATCAGGAAAAATTTCCTGACTGTCAGAGCAATAACACAATGGAATCAACTACCTAGGGAGGTGGTGGGCTCTCCCAGTCTGGAGGCATTCAAGGTGCGGCTGGACAGACATCTGTCAGAGATGCTTTGACCTGGATTCCTGCATTGAGCAGGGGGTTGGACTCGATGGCCTTGTAGGCCCCTTCCAACTCTACTTTTCTATGATTCTATGATTCTATGATTCTATTCCCCTGTCTCTCCTTATTGGCACACTTCTTTTTCCAGAGTCTGTATAACTTAGCTGTTGGAATGCCATCAATCTCCGTCTTTGGCTCTCTATTAGTTCCCTGAACATCTGCCAGCGAGGTTTCTTATTACTCTGGTGCTTTGCCTGCTTGCTGGATTCCTCCCCCTTCTTGGCTTCTCTAGCCCGAGGCTGCACATTGGTCTCTCTTTTTGTATGGCTCCCAACTGCCCCAGTAAGATTGTCACCTGACCTACAGGCGAACCTTGCGCTGGTCCCAATAATGCCAGCAATGCACCACACATATGAGAGGGGGCTCCTTTCATCAGCTGTGCCCTCATTCCTGCCGTGAGGGCACAGGCAGGGTTATCAGGTCCCTGAAACCCTGCCTGATAAATTCCCATTTGCATGGCCATACCTCACAGCTGTACTATGGCTTCATCAATTGTTTGCCACACAGGCAATTGCTCCTCCCAATCCATAGCAGCTGGGTACCATTGTTGTACAGCCATTATGCACCAATTCAGTAAAGACCCCACCACTCCTGGATTTGGGTTTTTCAGGTATTGGTTAATTAGGGTGTCTTTTGACAATGCTCCCAACTTTGTCAATTCCTCCGCAGCCAGATAAATGCTGTCTGCCCCTTGGTCCCAGGGCCTTACCAACCATTGGCTTAACTGTTCCCCTGGGCGCTGGGTTGCATTCCTGGTGATTTCTGCCAGCTCTTGCTGGGCATAATCCTTCACTGTCCTGGTGGTCTGTGCAGCACCAATATTGCCAGGTGGTCCCTTCGTCTTGTTAGTGATTAAGAGTCTCACTTTCACTCCCTGGTCCGCATCCTCCTCCCCCTCTGTCTAGTCTGACTCTTCAGTACTCCACATATCTCCGTCCCAGGTTTCTGGGTTCCAGTCGTGAGATCTTGTGAGAGCTCTGATTTTACGAGGGTTTGGAATGTGCTTAGCCTGCTTCTGGTGCTTTAATTGAGCAAAGCGAACAGCCATTGTAGTGGCTCGCTCCTCTGCTACATTCCCCCTCCCCTGTGCACTTTCCAGTGCCTCTCTGAGGAGAATTCTCTGCTCTCGAAGAGCAATGATTTCTTCTTTCTGCTGCTGCCCCTCCTCCCTGACAGCTTCTAGCTGTTCCCACAGGGCACGGGGCGCAGTGAGAAAGACCCATCCAAGCCCAGCCATTCTTCCCCCCTTGTTCCCCCACGCCCAATATGTGCATACACTTCAGCACAGTGTCGGGGGAGGGGCCTCCAAACTCTGCCATCTCATCTTCCCATGCAAGTGGGGGCACCAGCTGATTCAGAACTTGAGCTACAGGAGCCCAGGCACCAGTACAGGGCCATCCAGGGATTCTAGTTTGGCTCAGCTTCACATAATGTTCCACAGGCTTTTTCCTCCACAAGCATATGATCACAATGTAAGCAATCACCAATGCTAGGAGCATTACGGTCAGAAAATCCTGCCGACTATGTTGGAGCGTGAGCAGAGTGTGTGCGGGTTGGGAGATTTAAATCCTGTCTGTGTGCCAGCAGACGCCTGAAATTCCACACACAGATCTTCCAGATCTCACCTCTCTCCTCGCAGCAGCGTGCAGCGTGTTGTGCCAGTTAACCAGATTCCAGCTTCTCCGTTGCAGATTAATCAATGGAGTCAGGAAACACTCTGTAACACCACAGGTCTAATTCTACCTGTTTATTCACTGAGCAAGTAAAGTTCTACAGAGTATACATTTCCTAGTTACAGTCCATGTGCAGAGTATAAATGCATAGCAAGCATTACATCCAGTGGAGTAAGTTGAGCTTCACTCCACCTCAGCAAAGACCTCAGCATTGTTGCAGTAACAAAGTCCAGCAAGAAGAACAACAAGAAGAGAGAAAGCAGTCCAGCTTCTCTCTAAGATGGCTTCAGACAGAAAAACAAGTTAGCACGTCATCAGAACATACAAACCATGTGACCAGCTCATATTGTTTCTCACAGTCTAGTTTCCCATGCGAAAACACGAGAATCCAGAAAGACATAACAAACCTGTTTACCTCGCCATTCTGTCCCTTCCATGTGTAAACAATGTGCTACAGCTGGTAAAGTGATACATATCACAACAGACTATGCCAATTGTTTTGCCACAGGATCCCCAAAAGGGATTGGCAAAGGTTCTTTGAGGGATTTTCTGACCATAATTTTCTGACTCCTCCAGGAAGTCAAAGCCAAACATGTTTATTGTAAAGTTAAGCCTGAAGTACAACAATGCTACTCCCAGTTCCCTGGTGGAAATCCCACCCCTTAGCTGCACAGTCACTGTTCAACCAACCCGAATGCTAGGTCCAGCAGCTCTCCGCCTGGGTATGGGCTCTTCACGTTGGGCTTCTGCAAGGCTCTCTGCACAGCTTCCTCTGCTCCTCCTCTGTCCTTCCAGTTCTTCAGCACTCCACACGCAACCGACCAACTGCCACTAACGACCACCACCACTAACAACCACACCCTCAGTTTGCACTTGCTCGTCTTAAATACTCTTCTAGCACCAAGCTTCTTGGGTTGCAGATCTTGAGCTTCATTGCTAGCACCTGTGCTGTTTGCACTGTTTGCAGTGCACTGTTCGCAGTGTCATCCCTCTGGCCAGCAGCCAGATCACGCGCAGGTGCTCTTGATTGCATCAGGCTGGCAAGCAGCCAAGTAGCCAAGGCCGGTTGCTGATTAGCTTTCTTAAAGCAAACCTAGAGCATAGAGGCAGAACTCTGTACAACACTCCTGTACTCCTCGCCATCTTCCGCGACTCCCATTACACTTGCTTTGCTCAGCTAAAACCTGGATGGCAGAGTCTAATACTGCAAAACTTTTTGGCCCCAATCCAGCTGATGTTCTGAGAAACAATATTAACCGGTTGCCCCCAATAGGAGTGTGAATCCTGTATTCGCACCCAAGAATCCAGCCATTGAGGCCCAGATGAGCATCACAATACAAATGGGGATATATAGCTTGCTGACTTGGGGCACTTTTCTCATCTTCCAGGAAAAGAACACATTCCATTTTGCAGAGCAAATTTCTAATGGTACAGAAATGCCCACTAGTATCACTATCATCCACATAAGAGAACACTACCCTGGCTTTTCGTTTCTTTAGTAAATACTTTGCACTGTGCTTTAAAGTGTTGCTGGGACTCTCCTGACTCAGCCCACCACCACATATTTTCTTACTCTTGAAGTCACGCTTCTGAACTGTATCTCTGACTTTTTCCTTTTCTAAAAAGCTCCAGACACACCACTTTAACAAGGAAACGTATATCTGGCCAGGTTATTAGGCAGTGAAATTTCTTCCTTCAAACTATTTCTTTATCCTCCTGTGACCATTTATTTTCACACCTACCCTTCATGCAACCCATAAAGTCAGATATTGAAGTCCCTTTAAAAAAAAGATGTAGTGTTGCTGGCCATGTTTGAAGTCTTGTGGTTGCTGCTCTTTTAGAGCAGGCATCTTTGGTTTATTTAATTATTCATGTTTGGTATAATGCTGTTCCTATAAAGCCCTGGAGTGAAAGCCATGGAAATGTAAGTGCCCTCACCTACTTACTGACTAACCAGAACACAGGCAGTAGCAGCAGGGCTTTCTCTTTCAGTGGCACACTTCCACAGCAGTTTCACAGCCTTGGCCAGCCTCAAGTACTGAGACACTTTAGTACAGGGACTCTGAACCTCTTTCAGTCCAAGGGCTTGGAGAAGCAATCAGGGGCCACATTTGCAGTGGTGGACAGGGCTGAAGGAAAAAGTAGTTACCCAAAATACCAGCATATTTTAGCTTAAAGCTCTTCCTGCCATTAACTAAGCCTTAGGAGAGGCCTTTCAACCATTTAGAATGGGGGGGGGGGACTGGGCAAGAGTTGGGAAACCACCAACTGGTTGGTGGTTGGAGACCAACTGATTGGTGGTTGGAGAGAGGGGGCGGGGCCAGGGGACATGGACTTCTGGGGACTCCCAGAGGGCCAAATTGGGACCCAAGGAGGGCTGGATTTGGCCATTGGGTCTGAGGTTCTCCACCCCTACTTTAGTAGAAAACCAAAGACAAGGAGAAGAGTCTTTGTACACTGAAAATGTGGAGTAAGGACACACACAAGAGTTGTTCAAACTCTTTATCACCTTCACTTTCTCTTAGGGTAGTTAATGGGTGAATTTATCTCAGTCAGATCCCAGGCTTGAGATATATATCAGAGATGTGACAAAATACAAACAATTGCTGAACAAAACAAATTACCCCCCAGTAGTGTGTTTAATGGTACTTGATCAGATGTATTGGGCCTAGATGCTTTCTCTGACAGGACCAGGTAATGTAATAAAGCCCTATGATGGACTCACTACTCTTACTTCCCTGATTGTTATTATATAGTTGGAGTTAGGGAGTATTGGCATTTCATGAAGCAAAGGGGCTGTGAAATGATATGTAAGTAGCATATTTACCTCATGATCATTGTCAGAAGTATCGAATTTAGTGGTATCAAAACCACCACTACCAAGCACTCAGCTCTTTGCCCACACCAATGACAGAATATTAACATTCTAATTTGATGGTGTCGGGGGGGGGGAATGGGGGGGAGCATTTCTGCAACCTTTGGCAGTTACACATGTGCCACTGGAACCACAGCTACTGGATGGAAGAAGCTGGTGTGTGGGTGTGGGTGTGTGCGTGTGCACCAAGTAACCTGAAACTTTCATAGCACACATTATTAGAATGAATGAGGCAAGTAAAAAACAGATCTAATGAAATAGACTCTTTATTGCTGCACACATGCTTATATATTAAGCTTTTAAATATATTATTATAATGCCATTCTGAAAAGCTTTACATTCTCCTTATTTTTAACAACAGAGGGCGGAGCCAATATAAACAAAACTGGGACCATAAACAGTGAAAAGAAAATACTTATGTTTATGTTGCCTTGCAGTAGAATTATACCAATAGCCAAGAATAAGTTCAATAAATATTAGAACCCCATTAATTTATCTCTTTTTGCATTTAAAGTAATAATTTTTCACTCTATCTTAAGCAGCTGCTCTGCTAGTATCTGCTCCCCATCCCAGTGTTGATTTGCAAAGGGCAAGACAGTTGGAGTGATGGGACAATTCACCCAAGGAGCTGAACTAAAGACTTCGCTACTAAATGCAATCACACTTTGCACAATCACAGTTTGAGCAAAGCTTTGTCACTGGGTAAGAAAATAGAAAGGGCACCCTGACTTTTTATCCCAGAAGTCAACAACCTTTTCACAGCCAATACAATTTTTAAAAAAGAGAAAGTTATTTCAGTGCCTCAGTGGCATGTTTCTTGCCATTTCACTTTTGCTTTACTAGACACTTGGAAGTGGAAAATGTTAGGGTGCTTTTTTCCCCAATCCTTCCTGTGCTTTTGTTTCATTTTGCCTCATTAATTTAGCGGTCATGTAAACTCTAAATGTTAATATCACTGGCTTGCTAAATGTAACAGATATTATGAGAAAGAATTCAGACGGCTTTGAGAATGACCAAGGGACACAGTGAAATCAGCAGAAGAATAAAGAAGTTATGGGTCCCCTCTAGCATGATGTCCTCTTGTTCACAGACGGTGCCCTTTCAGGTGGCTACCATGACAAAAAACCGTAACAGAGAGGATTTATGCCCAGATTTCCGAGCACTCCAGCATCAAACCTGGCTTTTAAAACTACTTTTGATTAAAGAAAAATAATACCTTAGCTGGGTGGTTAGTTTATTGTTCCTGTATAACAGAGCTGTTCCACTTGATTCTGAACAAGCACCACTCCTTTAAGAGGTGTGCATTCCTTGGCATAAATTCAGGAAACAAAACATCAAAACTCTAAGGAGCTCTTATCTGTTTCACTTAACAAACACTGCATGGGCCCTTGCTGCATTTGCATCTTGCTTTATAGATCCAAACTAGGTTACAAGTTGCAAAGCTTTGTGCACACTTGGGGGGGGGGGGGAGGTCTCATTCAGCTACTCAACTTTGCTATGGGATGTTCTATGTATTTCAAAGCAGAGACTGAAACAAGACAGAGTTTAAGTGTCTCAAGACGTTTAGGAGAGTCCACATGGAAACAACACCAGATACAGGATAATATATAAGCCTTTGGAGATAGCCAAGATAACACTAAAAACATACTCAGTTCAGCTACTGTACCTCTCCAGTGGCATGAGTTGCTGAGTTGTAAAATGTTGGGGACACACATATCTACCACCTTCCATTGTATGTCAACTCTGTCACAAAGCATTTAATGAAAAGTATGTCTAGCTTGGCAGGGAGTACCTTCTGGGAGTACATGGTTGCATAATATTATCTACCTTTAAAAAGTCACAATAAGAAACCAGACAGGAAAATTGAAAAAACAAAACAACAAACACACAGCATAGGCTTCTCACTTCACAACAGCCCTGGCCATGGAAAGAAAAAAACACATTCTTGGCCTCACTTAGGTTGCAAGTACTTATCAGTGCATGGAAAGTTAAAGTAATAAGGGCACAATATCACACAATATCTGTCAAATAAGTGCCTCCACTAAAGTTATTCTACTAATGCAATTGCAGTAACACTTAGCAACAGTATTTGTATAGGAGTGATCAACCCCCGCATAGCTAAGATAACCCAAAATGGACCTCATCTGTCAGTCAGTCAGTCAGGCGATCACTCGTGACCGAGTAAGATTGTCTTCCAAGATAAAAAGAGAATTTACAAAAAGGAGATTTTAAAAGGAGGAGAATTCTAAAGAATTCTAAAGAAAATTGTGTAGACTCTAGGGATGGGTCCGTAAGTGACTGTGGAGGCCAATTCTAGATCCACACAGTGAGGACACAGGTTACCAGATGGAAGATGGTCTTGTAAAGGATTCATTTGACGTGCTTTTCGCTTAGCACGTTTCTCCCTTTCACCTTGCACTCGGGCTTCTTCAAAGTCCATGGAACCTTTGTGAAAGGCCAACTTCCAGTTAGATCGTTCATGGGCCAGAGCTTCCCAGTTTTTGATGTTTATATTGCATTTTTTAAGATTAGCCTTAAGAACATCTTTAAACCTCTTATATTGACCACCGATATTCCGCTTTCCATCCTTGAGTTGGGAATAAAGTAACTGCTTTGGGAGACGGCAGTCAGGCATTCGAACAACATGACCGGTCCACTGAAGTTGGCGTTGAAGGATCATTTTTTCAATGCTAGTAGTCTTTGCTTCTTCCAGTACACTGACATTTGTTCGCCTATCTTCCCAAGTAATTCACAGGATTTTCCGGAGGCAACATTGATGAAATCTTTCAAGGAGTTGGAGGTGACGTTTATAGATAGTCCATGTTTCGCAGGCATACAATTAAGTTGGTGTTCGAGGATCGGGATATTTGTAAGAAGACCAAAACACTGGTTTATGAAGCCATTGTATAATGGCTTCATAAACCAGTGTTTTGGTCTTCTTACAAATATCCCGATCCTTGAACACTCTATGTTTCATTTGAGAAAACGCGGCACTTGCGGAGCTCAGACGATGCAGCACTTGCGGAGCTCAGACACTGTCGATGTTAGCTGTAACAGAAAGATAGCTGCCAAGATAGAGAAAATGATCGACATTTTCCAGTATTGTCCCGCCAAGCTGGATAGATGGCATCACCAAAGGGACCTCATCTATTTCCCTGTCAAATTTGTATACCTAAGCACGTAATCCCAAAGAGGTAATGCACCAAGAGCCCTACATGCTCTTGGCTAGTGTTGTTTCCAGGTTGGGCAACACACCCTTTTCCTGCATTTCTCAATTTCCCACCAGAACTCCCTAAATTACTCATGCCATCCAGGGAGAAAATGCCAAAATCTCAAAGTGATCTCTAGGAAAATTTAAGAAAGTTCTTTGCCTTCAAAATCCACTAACTCATGGCAGCCTTAAGGGATACCCCATGGTATATCTGATGTTTTAATAAATTCGGCAGAGAGATAAATACTTACACTGAAGCTGGAATGGGCACTACACAGCCCAGACTGCACCTTCTTCCAGCCCTCCATGTTATGGAGGACAGACTGGGGTGGGGTGTGTGTGGAGAAGACAGATTGGGGGGTGGGGTGGAACACACTCTGGGTGGTGAGCCACTGTTTACTTAGATTCTGGTCACCAGGAGCTTAGTCCTTAGTCCTTAGGCTGAATACCAACCCACACCCAATATGCAGTGCATCAGCCCCAAATGTTGAAGCAGGTTAATACAGGCCAATCAGAGCAGCTCATACTAGCTGAGGGCACTTCTCTGTCCTTGCCCTGCTGCTTTGCATGCAGATATTCTTCAGTCCCTAGATATCATCCACACAGAACAGGAGGGTGGTACATGTCCCACTTTGCCATGGTAGGGCTTTGTTTCTCTTACCACTCTTGGCAACCATAACAATCAGCCTGACATAGCTATTTACAGCTTCTGTTGTCAACAGCCCAAAGTAGACATTAGCACTGTATGCCATTTCATCTGCTGCTGTCAATGCACCCATCAGCCATGTGCTGATTGCTGAATATCACATTTGCATAAGGTATACATGTGTATACCAGGCATAAGATCCCCCAATGTGCATTGACCAGAATTACGTGATCTGTAAACTCCAATGTTGCATTGGGTGGCACATATGCAAATGTGCCACCAAATGTTTGCACAATGAGTGTGTCAAGGGGTGGAGCTAGTCAGCATGATGATAATTCCCCCATCCCATAGAATACCAACATCTGCTCTGGGCTAATTTCTGCTTCTACTGCAAAGGAAAACAATGATGCATCTGTCCATCATAGTATCATGCAAGCATGCCACAATCAGACATCCTCCATACCAGAATTTGAAGACTGTGTAAGCCACTTCAACTAAATCCTCAAATCCAGTGAAATGTAAGAAATGTCACAACTAAGCTTGCAATGGAACAGACATGTAACAAAAGTTATTACTGCACCACCACGTTTGCCTGCCGCTGCCGCCGCCGTACCCCCTACAAAAGCAGCAACAACAAAGCAGTAGGTGGCCAAGTGTTTTTGCACCCAAGACAGACATCAAGCCATGCAATTTGGTAGAGCACCCTATTCCAATAAGTATAGTGGAAGTGGGGAATAATAAACAAATTTGTGAATTAACATTAACTTCTGGAAGAATAAGGCATCTGGATTAGAAAGCTAAGGTTTTTCTTCTGCCCCAACTGTGTAAATCTGTAAGATAAGGCTGCAGGATGAATAGACACAGCCTTTTCTACAAGGCAAGAAGCAGGAAAATGTAGTTATCACGGCACTGCATGAACACAACATCCCTATAGCTCCGTAAAAGAATCTAACTCTTTTAGGCTCGGATCTCAATGCTGCGATGAAATTGAAAGTAGATACAGCTTACCCTGTAAAATATGGATCATGAAAGACAGCCTGATTTATTCCTAACTACCCAATGTCTTGAATTTCATCTGCTTTGGTCTCCTTGCAAGAAGCTGTTGTGCCAATGCTCTGCAAGTTGCACCAATTTTCACTAGGCATTGTTGACCTGCAACATCTGGTGATATCACAATGTGCCAAACAGTACATTAATTAAACTGGGTTTGCAGATCACCCATCAGCACTATCATGTAATGATTTTTTTAAATTTGAGCTGCTTTTGGGACCTGATTCTTGGGAAAAGAAAAATTTATCAGGATTTTAGTATCTTTAGTCAAGATACTAAAAAAAGTTAGAAACTGAAACCATGCACAAAAGAGTAAGGAGCTACAAGATTCAGGGGGCAAGGCAGGAGAAAAATATGAGAAGAGCATCAGTAATTAAACTTTGAGCTGATCCGCCATAAAGTCACACAAGGAGAGGAGGAGGATTATGTAAGCTGCCTTGGGTTCCTTGCAGGAAAAAAGGCGGGGTATAAATATAATAAATAAATAAAAAATAAATAAAGTCCTAGATTAGCATTCAAGTCCTATACTGGCCAGTTATCCAGCGCTTCTAGTTTTTGGTTAGCCTCTTCAATGGCACTGTACGTTTGTACGTTGCTGGTTATGTGGAAACGGATGTCGTCAACAAGAGGAATGGAGTCTGTCTCCTGCCGTTCTTCCACTGCCTCGGCATTCTCCTTCACTGCCACTGCAAACTCCTCAAGCTCCACTAGCTGGAGAGGCAAGAGGTAAAGGAGAGGTAAAGGAACTAACTAGCAGAGTGATAAAACATGGGAGGGTCCCTAGCACAGAGTTTCCATCTACATTTTAAACAGCAGTAGTAGCAGTCAAGAAATCATTATGATTCAGAGTGCATAATTCTGGACCATATGGGCACGAACTACTCCCAAAAGGTACACATTCAAAATAAAATATTAAATTGCAGAATAGGGGGGAAAGAACAAACACCATACACCAAAGGCCAGCTTTTCTGCAGGAAGATCTAATTCAGTTCCACTTGATGAGGAAGAGGCAGGCAAGAAAAGCACATCTTTAAAATGCAGTCTTATGTCTAGGCTGCAACTTTGCTCTAAAAAAAATGGGGACGTTAACTCTTTGAAATATTCTTTATAGGTTTGCCATGAAAAGGCCTTCTACTTGGGAACCAACCATGACCCTTGCACCATTAGAAGGGTGCTCTGTACAAAGCAGCTCCCCTCCATTCCATCATTCACCAGACTATGGGCTTTTCTACACGAGGCATTTATTGTGTGCTCATGATTGTGGGCTCTTTAGATGATGTTGTGATCCTCCAGTTTCACTTCTGTTTTTTCAGAGCATTTTCCTGGGGTTTTTTTAGAACAGGGAAAATGAGCTATTAAATTACAATGGGGGAAATTGGGCTCTATCTCCTTGTGTAGTTCTGCTATTCCTCTATGGCACAGCTCCACCTAGAGGCTGTGTAGCAGAAAAGCAGGAAAGGAAGAGCTCTTTGTGCAGGGTTCGGATCTCAATGCTGCGATGAAATTGAAAGTAGATACAGCAATTAACAGCACACTATATGCCTTCTATAGAAAAGGCCTATTTCACAAACACAGTAGCAAACTTTACTCAGCATAAGCTAATGCAAAAAGTGCTGTTTTAGTGATTATATCGCACCCATTTGATTAGAGCAAAATTAGGAAACATGCCATCTGCTACTTCACTAGCCTCCTTCCTTTGTGGATACTGATGCAATTCAAACATTTTTAAAAAAGTTTTCCATAATATCTCTGTGAGACAGGAATAGGTCTTTATAACAATTTTTTTTGCAGACACACAAAAAACTAAGAGACCCACCCTGGACCATAACAAACATGCCTCTATCCCATGTTTCGGATTCCAGTAGAAATTCAACAAATAGCTACTGTTGATAGCTCCTTTTGTACTAACACAACCAAAATGTAACAAAAGAAGAACCTCCCCGAATTCTGGTGGTGAGGTTAAGTGGGAAGCTTTCATTTTTGTTTGAACATCAGAGGGATCACCAGTGAGAACCAGTTTCAGGCCCATAATAAGCCAAAGAAACTCTTCTTGTTCCTACTGTAAAAATGTAGAAAAGGAACTTTTGTATAAGAGGAACTGTTAAGAAATTATTTTCTTCAGTGTTTTTTCACATGCAGGAAAGAATTTCACACCTTTCTCAAAGCCTGTTAAGTAAAGAATGTTACAACTCATGTGGGAGTGCTAATCAGAGCCATTTATAAAAATATATATATCAAAACACTTAACAGAAGCAAGATTGTGCCTGCCACATGTGTCTGTTCATACTACAACTGGTCAAGTGTGAAATGAAATGGAAAGAAGCAAGTCCACTGTGCACATGCCTGGGGACAAACACTGTAACAGGTAACTGGTACATGTCTGCAACACACAGCACCTTGTAGGCATTCTCAGGAGAAAGCTGCCAAGGCAAAAGGGCATCAGTCAAAACCAAAATCCTGCCTGGATACACACACACACACACACATCTGACTGTTTATTTATTTTTTTAAAATATTTTTTTAAAAAAATTTTTCAACAATACAAAGAAAATAACACACATATAACTTATATAGTGCTCCCATCACCACGGGACCAAATAATACAATATCTCTATAATTGTTCATTATTCCAAAAATACAACATATCTTGACAGGGCATACTCCCTTTCCCCTTTTTTAACACATGTTCCAAAAATAAACCCCAAATATCCTTAAAAATATTTTTCTTTAATTGACCCCTTTTGCATTTGATATTACAAGTCAACATTTCATTTAATGCCATATCCCATACTTCTTTATACCAATCGGTAATAGTGAAAACTTGCTGAATTTTCCATTTCCTTGCTATCATTAATCTACCTGCCATTAACAAATTTATAATTAATTCTTTAACATTTTGAGGACCAGTCACCTTTTCAGTTATTGATAGCAAAGCTAATTTAGGACAAATTTCTAGATCAACTCCAACAATTTCTGATATTTCTTCAAAAATCATTTTCCAAAAATCATTTTTACAACTCCACCACATGTGAGCATATGTACCCAGCTCCTGACACCCTCGCCAGCACATTGGAGAACATTTATTATCTATTCTATACCGAAGTCAAATACCATCTCCAAATTAGCTTGTAAAAATTCTCTTTAATTCTTATTGACATATTTTTCAATATTCGCCTATCCCAAATCTTATTCCACTCATCCTTTGATATTTCCTCTTCAAACTCTGTGTCCCAAACTATTTTAAGATTTTACGCTTGCTCTTCTGATTTCTGCAACATTTTATATAACATCTTTGTAAGACCCCTGGCTGATGCATTTCCTTCTATAAGTTCTCTAGACATAACCAACTGCTCAAATGCGGTGAAATCTTTCATGCTCCTGTTTCCTCTTCCATTTCTTACCCCATTGTACTAGTTGAATTAAGTTTAACCACGAAATTCTTCCTGCCCCAACCCTATCAATTATTTGCTGTCTTGTCGCCATTTTTTCCAGCCAATCCATTAATCTTATTACGCTTTTCTCTCTAAAAATTCATTCTAAATGTCTAACATTCTCTGGAAAATCCTCCATGACCACCACTGGAGTAAGCGGGGATATACCTGGTAAAAATATTTCCTTATTTCTACCCCAAATTTCTAACATATTTTTTAAAAAGGGATTTTCTAATCTTTTTATCATAATATGTCCTTGTTTTGTAAATAAAAATTTCTCCACCCTATTACCCAGTTCAAATGCTTCTATTTTCCACCACATAAAATCCTTCTTAGCAATAATATCCATAATATATCTAAGTTGATTAGCTATATAATACCATTTTAAGTTAGGGAGACCAAGTCCCCCTATTTTTTGAGCTTTATACCATCTATTCTTAGTAATCCTTGATCTTTTCCCCCCATTACAATAACTATTTAAAATTACTTGCCAATCTTTAATTTCTTTCTCTGATATCTTATATGGTATCATTCTAAATAAAAAATTAAACTTCGGTAAAATCTTCATTTTAATCAAAGCTATCCTACCAAACCATGATAATCCCAATTTTTTTATAATCCTCTAATTTATTTTTAACTTCTTCTTTTAATTTTTTAAAATTCCATTCCCCTATTTTATCCATATCTTTTAATATATCAATACCTAAATATTTAATTATATTTTTAATCTTTATATCAACTTTCCTTTGTTTAAATCCCCTTTCCTCCAGTTTACTATAATTAAATGTCATTATCTCCGATTTATCCCAATTAACTTTTAACCCCGTTACTTCCCTAAATTCATCTAAATGTTTCTCTAACCAATCCCAATTTTCCATAGGCCTTTCTAATGTTAACAGTATATCATCTGCAAAAAGGTTTATCTTACATTTAGTCTTTATCCCTATCCCCTGTAAATTCCTCTCCTGTCTTATCGCATTCGCTAACAATTCCATAACTAACACAAATAATACTGGGGAAAGGGGACAACCCTGTCTAGTTCCCGGCCTAGGCTTATCATTTCTGTTATTCCATCATTTACAATTACCGACGTAACATTATGAGTATATAGGTAATTGATTAGTAACTTTTCTCCAAACCCCATAGTTTTTATTAACATCTTTAATGCAGGCCATTCCACACAATCAAAGACTTTAAAAATATCCAATGCAAGAACCCCAGCTTTCAAATTATTTTTCTTTATTAAATATATTATATTCAGAACCTTTCTTGTTAAGTCTGCCATTTGTCTTCCTTGAATGAAACCGCATTGATCTAACCCTATATACTTAGTTACAAAACTATTCATTCTTCTAGCTAAAATTGCTGTCAATAATTTGGCATCTTGATTAATTAATGATATTGGTCTATAAGAACCTAGTCCTTCCTTGGTTTCGGGATTAAAATAGTCAAGGACTGTTTCCACGATGGGGGGATCTCTCCCCCCTGTAGAATATCATTAAACAACCGTTTTAACTTTGGAATTAACATTTTTTAAAAAACTTTATAATATTCCGCCCCCAGACCGTCCAATCCTGGCGTTTTCCCGTTTCAATTTATTTATAGCATTCTCTATTTCAATTTCTGTAAATGGTTGCTCCATTTTCTCTCTATCTTCTTCCTGGATTTTTATTTTTAAATTTTTTTCGATATATTTTCTACTCACAGCTTCCGACCATTTTCCTGCCTTATATAACTCCGTATAATATTCATGGAAAATTTTCAGTTTATCCTTTAATAAATTATATTCTTTGCCCCTCTTATCTTTAATCACCCCCACTAAGCTTTTTTCTTTTTTTAATTGTGCTAGTCTAGCCAACATTTTAGAATTTTTATTACTATTCTCAAAATACTCCCTTTTTGTGTAAATCAAATTCCTTTGTACCTTATCCAATTCTTTATTCTCCAATTCTTTCTTTTTACCCTGTAATTCTGCAAAAATCTTTTTATCCCTCTTCTCTAAATACTTCTTTTCCAAATCCCTAATCTCCCCCTCTAGCTTTTGATGAAAAACTTCTTGTTGTTTCCTCAAATTTATTGCCTCCCTCAATCCTATTCCTCTCATTACACTCTTCATTGTATCCCATATTATCGCTTCAGTACATTCTTCTGTTTGATTAAATTCCCAAATTTCCCTCAATTCCTTCTCTATTTTTTCTGTTAAATGTTTAAAACGAAAAATATTACAATTCAATCTCCATCTTTTCGCTTCTCTATAATCCTTATGTATCTTCAAATCCATATTAACCAGTGCGTGGTCTGTAGCTTTTATTACTCCTATCTCTGTGCCCAAGACCTTTGAAAACAGGGTCTTGGACACAAATATAAAGTCTATCCTAGAATAGTTCTTAGTTGCTGTTGAGTAGAATGTTTATCTTTCCTTGTTCCCCTTGACCCCTCTCCAAACATCTAGCAACCCTTCCTTACTAATTAACTTATTCAAAATCGTTAAATTATTTCTCTGATCTTCTCTCGTCGGATTGGATTTGTCTTTTCTTTTATCTAATACCATGTTAAAGTCCCCAGCCATAATAACCCTTTGATTTTGAAAATTACCCATTTCTTTAAACACATGTTGATAAAATTCTCCTTGATTTTGATTGGGAGCATAAACATTAACTATAACATATTCTTCTCCTCCCAAGGTCCCATACATTATAATATATCTACCTGTATCATCCTTTTTTACCTTTAAAACATTAAAACCACAATTCTTTGACATTATAATTGCTACTCCTCTTGATTTAGACGTTCCACATGCTATCTCATATATTCTAGACCACCTCAGTTTCAATTCATTAACTCCTTTCCTTGCCCGGTGCGTTTCTTGCAAGAATATAATATCCGCCTTATCCTTCTTAAGAAGTGCTTCTATTCGCCTCCTCTTGGTAACTGTACCTAGTCCTTTAACATTTAAAGTTGAAATTCTTAACTTATGATCCATCTATTAACATCATTTTTTCTTTTTTGGTCCCTAAAAGTGAAAACAATAAACACTAACATACCCTTTAACCCACCCCCACATTCAGCTAAACTACCCCCCCTGCTAAGCCAGGGCAACTTGCCCCACCCTAAACCTACCCACCTATCCAAGTGGGGGGGAAGGAACCATCACCCACCCGAACAGCAGCCCCTCATTCCCTCCCGGATGATTTCTTTATAAAACATTTTCCCTTTCTTCTTTCTTCTCGTATTGGAACAATGTCCTATACTATTCCTCCGCTTGCTCCTTCTTCTTCCAGTTGACCCGTCGATTCTGGACCCTCACCATCATTGTGAAGCCCCAACTCTCCCAGCAGCCCCATACCTTGGACACATGATGAGATCTTGTATCTCTTACTGTTCCACAAAAAAGTAAGAAAAACCGGATAGCCCCAGTTGTATTTTATTCCCTTCCTGATCAAGACTGCTGTGCACGGTTTAACACTTCGCCTCCAATTAGTAATTGTTTGCTGACAGAGATCATTGTAGATTTGCAAAGTAGCTCCCTTAAAAACTGCTTGGCCTTGCTTTCTGATCGCATTCATAAAGACATCCTTCTTGTATAAATTTGCAAATTTCATTACAACATCTCTGGATGTCATGCCGCGCCTTAACACTCCCACTCTATGCACTATCTCAATGTCCATATTGTCCCATTGATCGCCAGAGACAGCTTCGTTCATCCATTCCAAAATACTGCCTCTTAACTTATATCCAGTCTCCCCCATCTCCACGGGGAAGCCTCTGATCCGGATGTTGGAACAGCGTTGCCTATCTTGCATGTTGATCATCTGTGTTTCCATCTCATTAAATTTCATTTCATACTTTTCAAAACTTTTTTCATCCTTCGCCTGGGCTTTTTCCACCTTATCAACTCTAACCTGTAGATCTTGAATTTCAATCTTCACCTGGTCCATCGATTCTTTCATTTGCTTCATATCCTCCTTATGTTCTTTACGAAAATTCTCAATTGCATCTGTATGTTTCTGCTGCCCTGATTCAATAGAATTTTGAAACTGTAATATAAGCTTCGCCCAATCTGGTGCTGCCCCCTTGAGCTTAACTGGAGATGTTGTCTTTGGCTTGGCCCCAGCTGGGAATTTGCCAGCAGAATCCGCCATTTTTCCGCCCCTTCCCCTCACTGCCTCGGCTTCACAGCCTCGTTGTTCTTTTTCTGGACCCTGTTGCTTAAGTTGATAAGAAAGTTCAGTAGCTCTCGAGTCAAGGATCCTAATTAACCTTTTCAAACTGTTATCCGAGGGATGCGAACGTTCACGTTTCCAGAGAGGGGGAAGGGACTTTTTCTCCCATCTGGAGCTCATAAACAATCAAGGGCAGCCACAGCAAAGGAAAACTTTTTTTTTTATTTTCTTTTTATCTCTGCTTCTGCATATACCTTCCAGAAAGCAAACAGCAAAGGAATTTTAACTCACGGTTTGTCTTTCCTGTGTATTTTGCAGATATAATCAATTCATTCCGGGAACTCCGTAGAAAGCTACTGTTCCATAGCCGGCGAAGCTCCCCCCCCCCCCATCTGACTGTTTAAAGTACCATTTGAAATTTAATTTCTGCACCAGTTCAATCAGGGTGATTTGAATACCTCCCTGCAGAAGGATCTCTCATCATAAAATAACTCAGGGTTAAGGCAGCAGGTTGTATGTGCTCTCTACATGACCTAAGCCTGCATGTAGTAATTCATCCTGCTGTGTTGTAAAAACATCTTCTCACCCTTCCACCCCACAAAGTTGTAGTTTAAACTGGTCCTTGCAACCAAACTTTGGTATAGGAAGGTTATGGTTTATATGGATAATTAGGCCAATGTTCCTTCATGGAAACTTGCCGTACAGTTATTTTTCACATGGCAAAGCAGTAGTAGACTGAACCTGGTGCTATAAATAGAAGGCATGCATGCATGAGGAGTCCTTCTGCCACAATGCACACTGTGCAAGCACACCTCAGGACTACCTAGGATCTGAACTCTTTCATGTGTTACTCTGCATCTGAAAATCCCTGTGTGTTACCAAGTAAATTAGCCAAAAAACTAGCTTAGACACAATCAGATGATCCATAGAATTCTGGAGGTCTCAGACTTGTCTGAGCTAGGTCCACCACTTCACATATAATAAAAATAATAAAAACAATTTATATTGCATATTTTAAATGTCCAAAATACTTGATACATTCTTCTAGTACAGTAGTCCTGTAAATTAGGGTGACATTCATTCCCATGTTACAGATTGGGGGGGGGGGGAGCTTGAGGCCAAGAAAACAGAGGCTATACAGAGGAGTTACTTTAAACTAGTGACTTTATGGCCAAGAGGAGATTTAAAATAAAGGACTTCCTTGCTCACACTCTTCGCCACTAGGCTACACCAACTCTCAACCAGACTTGTGTAGTATGGTTGCCACCACAGATACAAGTTGTATGGCCAACTCCTTCATGAAATTAGCTGCGGGAGATGGTTTCCCTGGAGTGATTAAAACTGGCATAAATAAATAAATAGCACCAAAGTAATGTGCAAAGCCTAGCTCAGAGGGAGGTCTGTGACTTGCGGACATCATTACTCGTCCCAAAGCTACAGTAGTTGTGCATAACTGTACCAACGAGGTTGAAGGAGAAGGTTGTTGGAGAGCTTTCAGTGTAACGTGGGAAGTAGCCCTCCATCTCATTCCTCAACATACCTTGCTATTCTGCAAGCACACTTTTCATAGTGATCATAATGTCTACCCCTTGAAAATACAGGCAACTATCTATCAGGTTTAAAGACTTTTAATAAACAAACGCTAGCTATTTGAGGCTGCTGCAAGCAACCCTTAACTAGGAAAGGTTTCTCCCCTTACCTTCTCAATGATCTTTGCCATGTACTCCATGCACTGGTCCTCCAGCCGGGTCAGTTGGAACAGCTTTGCAATCTTCCAGATGCTGACAACACTGTCCTCATCAAGAATCTGGGCCAAAGTTCTCCCACATAGACGTTTGAGCCCAGGTAACAGGTACATGTCTGCAACACACAGCACCTCGTAGGCATTCTCAGGAGAAAGCTGCCAAGGCAAAAGGGCATCAGTCAAAACCAAAATCCTGCCTGGAAACCAAACTACATCTCATTGCAACAGTCACCCATTTATTAAATAAATAAATAAAAATTATCTATATTAGGCCCCAAAACCTGAGGTTGGTGACTAGTTGAAATATCAACACATATAAATCTGCACACACACAACCTAAATCAGATAGGCTTTAGTTTTGCCTGCCCAGATCCATACCAATAAAAAGGTTTTACAAAACCCATTTCTGTAATTGCTTAGGCCTGGATGTATCTCCAGTTGCAGGTCAGTCACCAAGCATGGATGAGATGTGATGTTCCAACACTGCACGGAAGTCATCACTAAAAGGGTGCTGTCAGCTGGTCTTGGGAGTTACAACAGGACTTTGAGAGTGCCAATATACATGTGGACAGGGGTGATCCGGCAGACATAGTTTACTTGGACTTCCAAAAGGCTTTTGACAAAGTCCCTCATCAAAGACGCCTGAGCAAACATAGAATAAGAGGCAAGGTCCTCTTATGTGTCAGTAACTGGCTAAGGAACAGAAAGAAGAGAATAGGAATAAATGGTAAATTCTCCTAAAGTGGGATTTAAACAGGGGGGACCAGTACTTTTCCACTTAGTCATAAATGAACTGGAATTAGGAATGAGCAGATAGTTGGCCAACTTTGCTGATGATACAAATTATTTAGGGGGCTTAAAAATGGTATTGTGAGGAGCTCCAAAAAGATCTCTCTAAACTGGGAGAGTAGGCATCAAAATGGCAAATCCGGTTCATTGTAAGCAAGTGTAAGGTGATGCACGTTGAGGCAAAAAAATAATAAGCCCAACTTCACATATAAGATGATGGGATCTGAACTAACGGTGACTGACCAAGAAAGTGATTGTGCGGCTGTGGTGGACAGCTCAATGAAAATGTCAACCCAGAGTGTGACTGCTGTGAAAAAGGCAAGCTCCATGTTAGGCATGATTAGGAATTAAAAACGGAACTGCCAAGATCATATTCCCCCCTATAGAAATTTATAGTGTGACCACAGTGTACAGTGTACAGTTCTGGTCACTGCACCTCAAAAAGGATATTGTAGAGTTGGAAAAAGTGCAGAAAAGGTTAACTAAAATTATCATGTGGCTGGAGCTACTCCCCTATGAGGAAAGGTTACAACAGCTGGGATTGTTTAGCTTAGAAAAAAGGCAAGAAAGAGGAGCCATGACAGAGAAGTATAAAATTATGCATAGTGTGGAGAAAGTGGATAGGGAGACATTTTTCTTCTTCTCTCATACCAGAACCCAGGGTCATCCTATGAAGCTGATTGGTGGGAGGTTCTGGACAGATAAAGGAAGTACTTCTTCACACAGCGCACAGTTAAACTATGGAATTCACTTCCACAAGATGTAGTGATGGCCACCAATTTGAATGGCTTTAAAAGGGGATTGGACAAATTCATGGAGGAGAAGGCTATCAATGGCTACTAGTCCTGATGGCTATATGCTGCCTCCAGTATCAGAAGCAGTATGCCTATGTACTCCAGTTGCTGGGGAACATGGGTGGGGAGGTACTATTGCACTCAAGCCCTACTTGTGGGTTTCCTGTGGGCAGCTGGTTGGCCACTATTTAAACAGAATGCTGGACTAGATGGACCCTTGGTCTGATCCAGCATGGCTCTTATGTTTTTATGACTGAGGAGAAAAGGTGGCCTGTTACATATGTTGGAGCCAGGCCATAGACTGTTTTAGAGGGGACAAAATTCAGTTCTACAGTTCTGGTCACCGAACCTCAAAAAGGATATTGTAGAGTTGGAAAAAGTGCAGAAAAGGTTAACTAAAATGATCATGTGGCTCATGATGTGATCGAGTAATCAGGCCTAGAAGCTGAATTTTGATTTACCTTAGGTAACATATTTGTATTACGGTATACAAGTTTTCTCTTCTGTTAAATTAGGCATAGCCACTGGATAGTTTCACTCTACAGAATATGGAGAAATAAAACAAGGTGGCGTGTTGGTGTTCTTTTACGGGAAGAAGTGGAGGCCCCATTTTTTACACCTGAAAATTCCAAGTTCTCACAGAACAGCTCAGAGTCTGGCATATTTCTCTATTGTAGGTTCCTGCATGATGCTCTCTGTCATAAGGTCACTGCACATATGAAAGATGCAAAGCTATCTTAAACAGCAATCCTTTTTTCTGGCAGTCTGTGAAAAAGATATTTTTTTTCTATGGAACAAAAAGCAAAAGTAAATTAAATCTGAAGAAAGAACTAGGCCACTTTATTTTATATGTGATATTTTATATTTATTTATTTAATAGATTTACCGTATTGTTCCGAGTATAGGCCGCACTTCCCCCCCTAATGTAAGTCTTTAAACTAGGGGTGCGGCCTACAATCGGGATGTTGCAAAAACAGATAAAAAACAAAACAAAAAACCCCCAATAAAAATACCGGCCTATACTCGGGAAAAGTGCGGCCTATACTCGGAACAATACAATATTTTAATACTGTTAAAATAAGAATATTTTAATTCTTATTGTAACAAGCAGCCTTGTTCAACAGATGACCCTCCTCTCACTCACTCACTCCCCCCCACAATCAGTCCCCCTTTCTCTCACATTCTCAAACACACACTCACCCCCCTCACATCCACACACAGACCCCCCCCCAAACTAGCTCACACCCGCCCTGCACTCTCACACACAGGCAGAGCCCTTTTCCCTGCCGGAGCTCACCTCAGCCGGCAAGGAGGAGTAGCGAGGCCGTCCTCGGCGGCTCCGGCGGCCTCCTGCGCTTCAGGTGGAGTTTGCTGCTGCCGCCGCCAGCCAACTCTTCGCTGGCCATGATAGCCCGGCGCGGGCAGCTGAGGGTCGCTGCCGCCGCCTCAGGAAGCAGGCAGGAAAGGCCTTCTGAGGGTGCGCTCGCTCGCCCCGGGGCCCGGCTGCCAGCGGCGACACCAGCGATGCGGGCTCAAGCGGCGCGGAGAACTGCTCCACGCCGCTCAGAAAATAAAAAAATTAATCAGAAAATTTTAAAATAGCACGAAACTTTAAGGGTGTAGCTTATAATCAGGAGCGGCCTTTACTCGGAACAATACGGTATATACTGCTGTCCATATTTAAAAATATCTCTAAGTGGTTTACAAGAAAATTAAAAACATTAAAATACATCATAATATATGTTAAAATACAATTAAAATACATAATACTAAAACATTTATATAAATGCTAAAACATTTATATAAAACATTAAAATAAATTTAAAACCCCTACAACACATAATTACAAACAAACTGACTGGGCAGCACACTCAAGTCAGGGTAGGCCTTGGTAAAGAATCATATCATATTGCATTCTCTGTTCTTGGGCCATTTCCCACAGCATAACAGTCATTCCCACGAGCAGACTTCATGGGATCATATTTGTTTCCCCCCACACCCTTGACATGTGTCATTCAGCAAAAATGTAGTTAATTGTAGCATAGCATTCATATTTTTCTATGACAAGTAAAATGCATAGCTGGCTGGGGCATGCTGGGAATTGTAGGCTTTTTTCTGTCTAAACTTGCATAGGATTGCACCTTTAAATATGTTAGGATCTAATAATATTGATAAGACCCCGATGGCTCTTTGCAATGGAGGTTTCTATATCAAATCTTCCAAATTGTCAAAATTGCTCTAAAGCTGATATCTCCAACATGGCACTCACAGGCTCAAGAGCACCCATAAAGGCTGCCCCAGGTGCCCATGAAGCCTCTGTGCTCTTCCCACTTCACCCTTCAGAAGTCAGGAATCTGAGCCTCAAAAAGTACATACGAGGTGAGAGTGGAAGAAGAGTGTGCTCATTTCCCACTGCCTCCCTTAACTCTATGCACTTTTCCAGGCTGAGCTGAGCAGCCAAGCAGAAAGTGGAGCAACCAGGAAATGAAAGCGCACTGTAAAAATGCTATAAAAGGCAGACAGAAAATGGTATGGGGGAGGGGGGAAGTGTGCTATTTCTTTCTCAGACTCCACCCCCTGTGGATCTAAGTGTCTGTGGTTTCCCGCTATCTTTAGGTAGGTGTGTTTGTGTGCCCCCTTCCTGGGTCTCTACATTTGTGGCTTCCCCCTCCTCTCTGGGTCTGTATTTTTCCCTCCCTGGGTCTGTATTTTTTCCTCCCCTCTGTGTGCACGCATGCGTGTTTCCCATCTCTTTGGGTCTGTATAATCTGCGCACACGTGTGTGTGTGTGTGTGTGTGTGTGTGAGAGAGAGAGAGAGAGAGAGAGAGAGAGAGAGAGAGAGAGAGAGGGAGAGGGAGAGGGAGAGGGAGGGGAGGGAGGATCTCTGGGTAAGTGTGTGTGGCACAGCACCTTTTGGATGGCCATGCTCCCATAGCAGCCATGTTGTGGTGCCCATGACAATGACCAGGTTCACACAATCGGAGAAGAAAAATAAGCCACTGGAGCTGATTTTCCTGCCACGTGCTGTGGAACTACCATAATTACCCTCGCTGGGCATGGTTTGTCGTGTCATCCGAACTCAGTGAGGGTGAGGGGCAGGTGGGTTTACAAACCACCCGGGAACCCATGGCTTGTTCTAGGGTGGTGGAGTGGTTTGTAAACTGCTCCTGCCTCCCACCCTCTCGGGGCTTGAATGACATGCCAAATCACACCCATGGCATGCAACCGGTATGTGCAGGGGATCGTGCAAACCCACCCAATCTCTCAGAATTCCAAATGTGCCCATGGGCCCAAAATGGTTGGGGACCCTTGCCCTAAGCTGACTTTCTTGAGGACCTTTTAGGGTAACTGGGAGAAACAGGATGACCCTGTAAGTGTTCCATATTCACACACACCCAGCTTCTCATTCTGTATAAGGGAGAGAAGCTGCCAAAGTTGAAACACTCTGCAGTATCTTTGGATGTTTGGCATAGCGTGCTCCTTCGTGCATAAGCTTGCAACTGAGTCTAGGTTATTTCCCTCCATACATAAATTAAACATCTTTTGCTAGGTTGCAAAGCTTTTAGGTGATACGGCAATTAGTAGTGCTTGGGAAAAAAATATATATATATTTTTTTTGCTACAACGGACATTTTAACTGCTGCAATGCAGTCTATCCAAGAGAAGTTGATTTTCTATTATTGCTTAAAATCTTGTCATACTCAGCACAGCATTGGACTGCAGTTTAGGGTTCTCCCCCCCCCCCAAATAAGACAAGTTTGGGGGCATTTGCAAGCTAAGGTATTTAATGGATTTGGGGCAGATGAACAGCCCCAAGAGGGTTTTAAACTGGCACTTGTTGGTTACATAAGTATTCACCTCCCGAGTCAATACTTGGTAGAAGCACCTTTGGCAGCAATTACAGCTGCAAGTCTTCTTGGGTAAGTGTGAAGGACCAGCACCCAGGTCCTATGCGTGAGTTCGGCGCTTAACGGGTTAACCGGCACTGAGTTACAGCCCATACAAGCGATTGAAACCGACTAGGTTTGCGCAACAAAAGGAAACTCCAGCCCTTTGTATGACCAAATAAGGCTTTTATTTACTATACAATATACGAGTGGAACTAATTAACTTTCTAGGAATACTGTAACGTCAACATGACCTGGCGTGATCTCAGAGTTTATCAATGAACGGGTTCCCAGGCTAGCGCATTGGGATTAGTCAGTTACCTTAGACTAAAGACTTTACGCTGGTCAGTTTCAGCCTGGCTCCGGATCTGCCCGATCCGGGGAAGAGAACAGCTTATCCCAGCCGCTGCTGGAGGACGAACTTGACGAAAGCAACCTGTGTTCCCAACAACCCCCAAAAGGAGGGGAGAGGGGTTTTCTACCCGAGTTTCCCGCTCTCTCCGCCCTTGCAAACCCACCTGGGTTTATGCCTGCCCCTTCGTGTCAGGTGGGCTTATTCCTGCCCGACAAAAAGGTGATGTTGGGTACTTTACAGCTCTTTGCGACTGCCCTGCTAGTTTTGATGGTCTTGATGGTCCTTTCCTGGGTTTTGTGGAATCCAACCGAGGTCCTCCATTGTTGGTATGCAGATCCGTCTGGCTACTTCCCTGTATCTCCAGTCTCCCTCCCCCGCCTCCTTTTGGGAAGAGACTGAGTTGTGCGTGTGTGTGTGCATGTGCATGTGTACTTGTGTCAGGCTTTCTCCACAGTAAGACTCTATCAGCTTTGTGCATGTGGATCCTGCAATGTTTGCCCATTCTTCCTGGCAAAATTGCTCCAGCTCTGCCAGGTTGGATGGGGACTGCTGGTGAAGAGCAACTTTCAAGTCTTGCCACAGATTCTCAATCAGACTGAGGTCTGGGCTTTGACTGGCGCATTCTAAGCTTCAGGTTCTTGTTTTTAAACCAGTCCAGTGTTACTCTAGCTGTGTGGTTACAGTCATTGTTCTGCTGGAAGGTCCCAGGTCCCTCGCAGACTGACAGGTTTTCCTCTAGAATTACCCTGTATTTGGCTCCATCCATCTTGCCCTCAATCCTGACAAAAACAAACTGGCACTTGTTGGTTACATAAGTATTCACCTCCCCTGACAAGTTTGGGGGCATTTGCAAGCTAAGGTATTTAATGGATTTGGGGCAGATGAACAGCCCCAAGAGGGTTTTAATAAATTCCTGGTCTTCTGGTTCAATGTTCAACAGCACTGCAAAAGTTGATTTGCAAGCCTGCTGCAAAGCCACAATTATACAATTCCAACATTATCCCAGTCCCTGCCCAGGAAAAGCATCCCCACAACATGATGCTGCCACCACTATGCTTCACCGGGGGGGGGGGGGATAGTGTTCTCAGGGCAATGAGCACTGTTGGCTTTGCGCCACACATAGCATTTTGTGGCAAGGCCAGAAAGTTCAATTTTGGTCTCATCAGACCAGAGAACCTTTCCCCACAAGTTTGCTGTGTCTCCCACATGCCTTTTTGCAAACTCCAAACAGGCTTTGATATGGGTTTGTTTCAGCAATGGCTTTCTTCTGGCCCAGCTTTGTGGAGCATCCAGGTGATAGTCGTCCCATGGATGGTTTCACCCATCACAGCTGCAGATCTCTCCAAGTCCTTCAGAGTTACCATTGGTTGCTTCTCTGACTAGGCCTCCTTACCTGGTCACTGAGTTTGGTGGACAGCCTTCTCTAGGCAGAGTCGTGGTTGAGCCACATCCTCTCCATTTTGTAATAATGGATTTAACAATGGTCCAGAAGATGTTCATAGTTTGGGATACTTTTTTTTATAACCCAACCCTGATTGCTGCTTCTGCACAACTTTATCCTGGAGTTGTTTTGATAGCATGATGCTGTTTGTTTAGATATGCTCTCCAACAAACTCTGGGGCCTTCTAGAAACAGGTGTATTTAATCTGAGATCATGTGGCACTGGAATTGCACATAGGTGGACTCCATTCAACTACAGTACTTACAGTATGTGGCTTCTGGAGGCATTGGGTTGCACCAGAGCTTATTTAGGCATGTCACAGCAAAGCAGGTGAATACTTATGCAACCAACAATTGCTGTTTGTTTTGTTTACTTAATTTTTGTGCCACAATAAAAATATTTTGCACCTTCACAGTGTTGAGTATCTTGTGCACATCAAGCAGTAACTTTGCCAATTAAATCCACTTCAATTCCAAGTTGTAACACAACAAAATGTGGAAACGTCAAAGGGGTGTGTGTGAATACTTCTGCAAGGCAATGTATGTCATCTCCAAATAGTCCTATAGTGTGCTCTACCCCACTGAGTGTAATGCCCTGAATTTTAGGGTTGCTATGCAGGATTTCAACAGTGGCTCAACCACGACTGCAAATAGCAGCAGTGAGAGTGGGTAGCCTTGTTTCATTACTCTACCTACCTCTATTGTTTGACAATTGGTACTCATTGGCTCTAATCAGGTCCTAAGAAGCTTGGTAGAGCCAAGGGATAATTTTCACAACTTGGTCCATGGCTGTGGTCAAAGTTGTGGCTGTGATCCAAAAATCTGGCAAAACCAGAAAACTAGGTAATCCCCATCTTCAGATTCCGTGATACTGCATGCCATCAGGTTCATATGATGGTTGTGGTTTTTGAGATCTTCTAGCTGCATTTGCATCCTAGTATGGTTTTGGAAAGCTTCTTCTAGCTTCCACTGGTTCCTGATGCTTAGTTCTAATGCTTCACCCTGCAATTATTTTATTTATTTATTTATTTATTTATTTATTTATTATATTTATTAATCGCCCATCTGGCTGGTCACCCGGCCACCCTGGGCGATGTACAATTAAAATACAGTAAAACACAATAAAATATAATAATTAAAACAATATAAAAAATTCTTATTAAAAACCTAACCCACCCCATATTCCCACCTGAACAGCCATGTTTTTAATGCATGGCGGAAGCTCATCACGGGGGGGGCATGGCGAAGGTCACTAGGGAGGGAGTTCCATAATGTAGGGGCCGCCACAGAGAAGGGCGGCTTCACCCTGCAATTATCTGTCCATTTTGCTGCTACGTCCGAGATATTACTCTCTAGTGGCTTAACTGCTGTCATCCACTCTCCCTTTAGATCTTTATAGCGTGGTTCTAGTAGTTCTGTGACTTCACTCAGAAGAGCCTCTGCACTGTTACTGAAAAACCTAGCTAGTTTGGACACCATGTTTGGACTGTCATCATCATCTGACAGCCCTGGACTTGCTACAAATTCCCACAGTCCAAAATACCATTTTAAATCCCTTTTGTGCAGCCAAGTTGATCCCCGCCGCATGTCCCACCTGAATGCCTTAACTGTTTCTATTCTTTCTTCAATTTACATCAAGCACTCGATTGAAGCTGCCATCAGCCCAGGTGACATCAACACCATCCCTGGGGATCCTAATTGTGAGTGACAAATCTGAAGACAGAAAGTAGTCTTTAAAGTCATAAAGGACGGAAGTACACATTATGAGATGAACACAGGGGTTTCCATCCCAGTGTGTGTCTCATAATGCTAATGAAGGAGCATTTGCAGGGAAGAATCAGCAGGCAGGGGCTGAGAGCTTAATCCTTCCTTCGCCCTCTAAATGTTCTTTGCAAATGCTCCCACCTCCCAGGCTGTTTGAGGTTACTCAGTGGTAAGGGAAAGGCACATGCTTTTGTACTTCTTGCTTTCCTGGACTGAACTCTAGCATTGGAAATATCTTACAGGGCTAAACAATGGCTTAAGCCATCCACTTAAGTAGATGGATGCAGCTTTACACAGGGGACAGTAATGATTATAATTACATTAGTAATTGTAATGATTCTCATGAATGCTGATGTGTGCATTAGGGAGGGATATGCCTTTCACAGAGCTTTTGCTGAAGGAGATGGAGACCTGTGAGATGGATCCATGACCCACCGCAAAGGATCACTTTTGAATAAGCTGTACAGATGGCGTATGCCAGCAAACTCTTTTGAGGTGTAGGATTCTAACGACATCATTCCTACAGCCATTGCACGGATTAAAAATCCATGCCCCCAAATTGGACCACTGTTTACTGATTGAATGAAGATAAGTTAGTGTGTGAAGATACAATAGTCAGAATTCCTCCATTCTTCATTAACTCGCCTGTGGCTCACGCTGGCTCAGCTTGTCTGAGCGTGGAAAGCTAAGCAGGGTCAGGCCTGGTTATTACTTGGATGGGAGACCCCTCCTCTAGTTTCCTGCATTGAGCAGGGGGTTGGACTCGATAGCCTTGTAGGCTCCTTCCAACTCTATGATCTATGAAAAGGCCCCTACAAAAGCTAAGTGAGCCCCACGCCATGTACACCAATCACCCTCTTCCAGCAGATTCAGCCCCAGGAAATCTGGCTTACTGCTAGTTCCTTGCTGCATTTGAGTTCCCTGGCTTTGACATTTCCTCCTCCCTACCACTTTAAGCCACCCATCCAAGCACAAGGAAATTCCAGAACATAACACCAAGACTAATCTGACCTTGCCTCTGCTTTGTCAGTTCAAATCCTTGGATCTTCACTTTAATTGAGACCATGTGTCATTAACATGAAAGTCCCCTTGCAAGCAGCTTTGCTGCTGTTTCGAATTGAAAACAGCAATACTCTGGTGTGTTTCCCACAAATGTCTGGTGGACTTCGATTACCTATAACTGAAGGCTCTAAACTAGGAGTGCAGCCCCCCTCAAGGCCTTTACTGTGGTCCCCAAAGGTGTCTGGCAGCACCCGCGCATACACACACTGAATTCTCCACCACCCGTACTCTCCAGCCCCTCCCGCAGAGATACCTCTTTTCCCACTACTGCTAGCAGTGAAGAAAGACTGATCTGTATCAGGATCCTTGATCTTCCTCTTGTGTACATTTGCTTTTTGCATGATCTTCCTCTTTTTGCATGATCTTCCTCTTGTGTACATTTGATTCATTTGCAAAAACATGTGTCTTGACTTATTTACCCGTATGTTCTTTTCTTGCTCGCAGCATCCATGGTTTATTTCTACTGTTGTTATACTTGGTATCTGCTAGATGTTCTTTTATCCAAAATATGAATGGTCTGCCTGTCTCTCCCTCATTGCATGCCGAACATTCCCCACACTCCATTTTATATAATGTGCCTTTTTCCTATAGACACTTTCATTTCCCCACACATTGAACATTGCTTGGCCCTGCATTTTGAGTCGTGCAATTGTGATCTAACTAATATCTGTTTTAAAGTTGGGGGTGGGCTGGCGGGAAGGCATAGTCATTGCATCAACCTCAATCTTATGGGCCACAAAAATCATTTTAATATCCCTTGAAAATGTAATAAAATAAAATAAAAACTTACTGGTAATGAATCATGTTTACACAGAGGAAGATCAAGGAGGCTATGTATATTGAGAAATTGAAGCCTAGTGTGAATGCAAAAGAAGAAATGGTCCAGGTGCTGAGATTTGTGAACTACGTGCTTTAAGAATGTGAGCTAAAGTGAGCATTGTGTATGCCTTTAAGGAATTGTAAGTGCAAGTGGTGGCTATCTCTGTGAAGGTGGTGGCTTTGTGCTAACTGTGTAATTGGATACTGGAGGCTTCTTGGGAGCTATTTTAAATTTCACTTTAGTGGGTAAAATAGCTCAGGAGGCCTTGTATTGGGAATGGTGTTTTGACAACCAAAATGTTTACCAAGGGCAAGAACAATAAAGACAGCTTTTGACCCAGAACAGCTGTTTTAAGAACATAAGAAGAGCCATGCTGACCAGACCAAGGGTCTATCTAGTCCAGCATTCTGTTCACACAGTGGCCAACCAGCTGCCCACGGGATCCCAGAAGCAGGACATAAGCACAACAGCACCCTCCCGCCCATGTTCCCCAGCAACTCTGGTGTACATATCAGAGGCATACTGCCTCTGATACTGGAGGCAGCATATAGCCAATCAGGACTAGTAGCCATTGATAGCCTTATCCTCCATGAATTTGTCCAATCCCCTTTTAAAGCCATTCAAATTGGTGGCCATCACTACATCTTGTGGAAGTGAATTCCATAGTTTTAACTGTGCGCTGTGTGAAGAAGTACTTCCTTTATCTGTCCAGAATCTCCCACCAATCAGCTTCATGGGATGACCCCGGGTTCTAGTATTATGAGAGAGGGAGAAAAATGTCTCCCTATCCACTTTCTCCACACCATGCATAATTCTGTACACCTCTATCATCTCCTCTTACTTGCCTTTTTTCTAAGCTAAACAGTCCCAGCTGTTGTAACCTTTCCTCATAGGGGAGTTGCTCCAACCCCTTGATCATTTAAGTTGCCCCTTTCTGCACTTTTTCCAACTCTATGATAATCTTTTTGAGGTGCGGTGATCAGAACTGTACACAGTATTCGAAGTGCTATCACACCATAGATTTACATAAGGGCAGCGTGATCTTGGCAGTTTTATTTTCAGTTCCTGTCCTAATTATGCCCAACATGTAGTTTGCCTTTTTCACAGCAGCCACACACTGAGCCGACATTTTGATTAGGAAAGAGTTTGTTTTCCATCACACATTTTAATGGTCAGAAGAAAACTCCTTTGGTCGGATTAACAATGTACAAGGCTCAAAAATATATTAATAGAATCACAAACAAACATTAACATATACAAAGTAATCAGGATCCTTCCCAAAGGACAAGAGGGTAGACGGGGGCGGGGGGAGGAGTCCACGCTGCAGCAGGCTCCCATGTCTTCCTTACCTGCCTCCCTCTCCCCTCATATTCCTATTGCACCCTTCTTTCAAGGATCAGACTTAACACTGGCTGACAGGTTCTGTACCAGCTGGTTTCTGTGTGCTGAGTTTGCTACTTGAAAAAAGATTACTCTAGCCTTCTTTTACTTAAATGTAACATGAGGATAAATATAGTTGCTGCAAGGATGACACACAAAACAAGGCAAAAGGCAGCTCTTGGGGAGAAGTAGCCAACAGACAAGATCCACTTGAGAAGGAAAGCTGCAGCTATTCTTCAGCTCTGAAAGTGTACTTGCTTTCCCGAGTGTGGCTTCTCTGAGCTCAGTGCAGTGGGATGAGCTTTGCTCACTGCACGACATGAATTCCTTGGGGATGAGATTTCCACCTCCCACTCCACCTGTCACCACTGAGGCTGATGGGAGACTGCCGCCAAAACTGTTAATGGACGTTTGCTTCTCAGGCTATTAACAAGTGGTTTGACAAGTCATTTTATTTTAGTGATGGCTTCATCTCAAAGTCATTCTTGCTAAAGGGCCTTTGCTGATCCTTTCTCCACAAATTCACCAGTCCCAGCTATTCAAGTGCTACAGTGGACTGCTGATGTTAATAAGAAGAGCTGTGCTGGATCAGACCAAGGTCCATCTAGTCCAGCACTCTGATAGACAAAATTCTCTATCTTGGGAGAAGACACCAGAAGGAAAGTGTCCATAAGCATTTTGATAGTATGGACACCACCCTACAGTTTCACAAATACTACATTTTTGCAGAGTTCTTATTAAGCAAAACCTGCTACTATTCAAAACATACGCTCAGTTAGTTCTTAGGTGTGCTATGCTGAGACATGTCAGAACCACTGTGTAACAGGCGCAGTATTCACACTGCAGGATTCAGATCTGATTAGGAATTTTAGGGGGAAAGAACAACCACTCCGTTGTGCTGAATGTGACAAGAAAATGCAGTACAAACAGCAGAAAATATTTTATCCCTAGGAAGCTTATCAACTGTGCATTGGCACTGCCCTCCAGTGGCAGACTGGCTATCCTATGTATTGTACTGCTGTCAGAGTACTTCAGATGAGTACTCCCCATTGGCATCAGAAAAAGAAACCACATGAGCATAATTCCAGTCAGTAGGAGAGGCATGCTGACTTAAAGGAGGTATTTTTGACTAGAAAGAGCTGCCACTAACATTTATGGATGGCTGCATTGCAATACTGTAAAATACAATTCGCTTCTAACCTCAAGTAAAATGCAAGCAAGAGACTGGTAGATGGGGTACTTAAGACTCACCAGAACAGGTGAGAAAAATAGAGGAATAGTTTAATGAACCAACAAGGAATTGCTGCTGTGATGTATTAACTTTGCAAGATTTGGACAGAGAGAGGCAGGGCAATTCTGTCCATGATTGGTACACCACAAAGCATCAGGCCACATTAATTGAGCTTAATGGTATCTGTCTATTGCTCTGAGTAACCCTCTGTCGTGGCAATATAATAGGCACCAACACCATACAACGCCAATTCTGCCACTTCCCATTTCTCCGAGGATCACAGCAATCCTTGCTAGGATGAACGTTCTAAAATCAGACCACACTAAAAAAAAGAGCAAGAAGGCCAGCCTCACCTCTGTGTCATCACTGTAAATGTAATACAAGACGCTGATGAAGATCTCCTCTGAAATGTCATGAAGGGTCACCACGGGGATGCTGGGTTGGCTCTGCAGCTCCTCACTTTCAGAGAAGTGATCCTCTAGGAGGGCTTTGAAATAGTCACTGCGGCCACAGAAAAATGCCTGCAAGCAGAGAATTTACAGGCCTGAAACAATGGAATCTCCTTGGCCAAAGCAAGGAAGCAAGCAGCTGAGCGAATGGTCTGAGAGCACTCGATGAGCAGTATTTCTATTACTTAGATCCAAATACGGCAAAAAACACCTCCAAGCCTATTCAGATTTATCAAGATTTGGAGACACAATTTGAAAATGTAAATATACTCTCCCACTGAATCACAGTACCGATTTCCCCTTTCTTCAGCTGCATGCACACACAAACTGCTAATCCCAGTATAACAATGACTGGAGATTCACATTAGCCAATTCAGTCATTAGTTCAGGAGAGCTGCAACATGCAAGAAGCATGCAGTGTTTTTCTTATTTTCAGGCAGAAGTTACAGGGGCCTCTGCTAATAACAGCGTGCAAGTTAAGGTTTTGCTGCACTATGCCAAGCACGTTTACTGGGGAGGAAGTCCCATGGAACTTAGCGGGACTTACTTCTGTGTAGACATGCATAGGATTGTGCAGTATACATGTTACTTACAAGCCAAGATGCTTGTTTGTGAGTTGCAATAAGGAATGCAGTAAGAAATTGGTTTTTCCTTACTTCATTTTCATTAGAAAATGTTTTTTCCCCAAGTTGAGCTTTAAAACCTGCAGTAAAACATCTGCAAGTCCTTGTTTGAGTATATTGATTTTTAAAAATATTGTAAGTAGCCTTGTGAACTCCTCTTGGAGTAGAAAGGCAGGGTAAGAGGCCCATAAATAAATAAAATAAGGAATGGGAGTATCATTCCTCCCCTACCCACTACACAATCTTGAACTCTCTCATGTTGGGGTAAAAAAGCCACCCTGGTAGGTTAAGCCAATACGAGCACCTACCTTGTGGCACAAGAAATTGTAGTTTGCCACCCGGAAACACACGTCAGGACAGCTGCTGAAGTTGTCAGTGCTATCAAATGGCAACTCTCCAAAACCTACCTACATACGCACACAAAAAATGTTCTGTTATTACTTCTCCATTAGGATCCATATAATAAAGACATGTTTTAAATTAATGGCCATCGTATAATTAGGATACCAGACATTCGTTTATATCTAAGCAATAAATCCTCAAATACTCTCACAAGTCTCGTTCTAGATATCTGGGCACTCCCAACGGAAGGATGTAAACAGTGGGGTACCACACGGATCTGTATTGGCTTTTCAACTTATTCATAAATGATCTGGAATTAGGAATGAGCAGTGAAGTGGCCAAGATTGCTGACAATGCCAAATAATTTAGGGTGGTTAAAACACAAAGGGATTGAGAGGAGCTCCAAAAGGATCTCTCCAAACTGGGAGAATGGGCATCAAAATGGCAAATGTGGTTCATAGAAAAGTAGAGTTGGAAGGGGCCTATAAGGCCATCGAGTTCAATATAAGCAAGTGTAAAGTGATGCACATTGGGGCAAAAACCCCCAACTTCATAAGCTGATGGGATCTGAGCTACAAGTGACTGACCAAGAAAGAGATCTTGGGGTTGCGAGGATCTTGGGGACAGTTCGATGAAAATGTCAACCCAGTATGTAGCTGCTGTGAAAAAGGCAAACTCCATGTTAGGCATAATTATGAAAGGAATTGAAAATAAAAGTGCCAAGATCATACTCCCGTTATACAAATCTATGGTGAGGCCACACCTAGAATACCGTGTACAGTTCTGGCCTAAAAAAAGGGATTATGTAGAGTTGGGAAAAAATGCAGAAAAGGGCAACTAAAATGATCAAGGGGCTGGAGCATCTCCCCAATGAGAAAAGGTAATGTCCTGCTTATGGTTTCCTGTGGGCAGCTGGTTGGCTACTGTGTGAATGGACCGCTTGGTCTGATCCAGCATGGCTCTTCTTATGTGATGAAGGCCTAGCAACTTTCAAAAAGTCACAGTAACCAGCATTAACCAAACTTTTAAAACAGAGGCTGTGCACAAGCCTTTTGCATGTGCCATCCTCATGCCACCCCTTCCTTCCTCAGCACATGGCAATAAACCAAGAACTCTTCAATTCACCATTGTTTCCCTTTACATCTAGACTGGGAAACTATTGGAATGTGGGTTGAAGTTATTTACGATCCTGACTTGTTCCAAACCTGGTAACCATAGTTTCCTGTTTTGGACGTGATGGCAAACAATGGTTAGTTAAAGATGTCTGTGGTGTGATGAGAAGGGAAGGGGCTGCATGCACAGACCAAGATATGATCATTTCGATCATATTAAGCCAACGTGCACTCATCCAAACACAGCCAGAGTCTGTGCAGAGATAGAGGAAACATCTCCTTGACTGACAGGTAGCCAGGTAATGAGAAAGGAAAACATGCTTTTTCAAAGATGCAGATACATGCCTGTTACCATTCACTATAGAGGCAGGAAAAAAACTTGGCTCCTAGTTCAGCACTCAGCTGAAACTTTCTTCAAAGAGCCCCATGGACAAAAGAAGAGCTACCTTCCTGCTCCCCACACAAAATAGATTTTCTCTCAAAACAATACATAATTAATTCTCTGTGCACATTAAACAATAAACTAAGGGCCAGGCTCAAAAAGGTGTGTGCATTACACACACACACACACCCAGTGTTTTTTGCAGAGACATTTTAAATTTTTTGTTGTTGCAAGAGATGTCCCCAAGCCGCCATACTTTCTGGTATGACAGCTTTTTAAAAGGTAAAAAGGAGACACATATATGCTATTCCTTCCTCCCACTCCCCTTTCTAAGTGGTTTTCAACTTCATTTCCAGTGTCTTGACTTTTACACTCACTAAGTAGTAAGAATCAAGAAGAACAAGGCACAATGGACTACACAGGCCAGTGCTGGTTGGATAAACTGCGAACAGCATCTCCTCACTCCCTCAAAACACCTCCCAACATTTCTAGCATTAAATCTCACGTGTACCATTTCCTGGCACAACACCAGAAGTGTGCATATAGCACTTCATGGAAATGGGAGAAGGCAACATTCCATCTAAGGGATATCATAGCACATTGAACAGATTTTTAAAAAGAATGGAAGACAACAGCATTGCCTTATGATCGCTTACACTAGAAGAACCACCCAGCTTCTGTTCCAAATGCCATTTTCTTGAAGGAGAAACCATCCAGCTAAGAAAACCGGTGAGACTTCCTATTTATAGACTGGATCCAGATTTAAGCTCGGTCAACTGCACAGGTAGAAGAGGACTTTCTTGCCTCCTCCTTCCCATGGCAGCCCCTTGAGCCCCTGAAAAGGCTACAAAGAGAGTCAGGAGACCCTACTGAATGGGGTGAGCTGTGGTGTGCATGGGGGGGGGGGATCCCTCAAAATCAGGCAGACTAGAAGGCAGATTCTGGATCCAGCGCTTTGATCTGAAACCCATGTGATGAACAGGCAAATGTTAACAAGATTGAATGAGCTTCAGCCAGAAAGCTGATGTTGCTAGAAACAAAGAATGTAGCAAGAGGTAGCTTAGCAAACATAGAAATGTAGTCATTCAAATGGCAAACAGTTTAAAGTTTTAGGATATTAGAAGCCCATAAAATATAGTCACGTGTGTAACTTTAACACACAGCTACTTCCGACTGAACCGGAGAGGAGGGGAAACCCATGTCTCTATACAGTCATGACCATGACATTAAATGGCTGGATCTGGATCCTACCGCAGCCCTGCTAGCAACAGGATCTAAAAAATATTTATGTCCACTTTTTATTTTTAGTAAGTCAAATTTCTGGGCCTTTATGAGCTGCAGAGGCAATTTCTGCTAAAGGCTCAAAATCTCAAAGTAGCTTTCAAGGGTTAGGGAGCACATGTTTCACCTCAACAGTTCCTAGTGTACCCAATGTCCCAGAAACAGCCTTATAATAATAATTGTATCTGATATGGAAGCTTCAGGATTCTTTGAGTGCTGGGCAGTGGAACACCATTCAGAGGCATTGTGGCAAGTGGGATCCCCTCGCCGGATCGTCACCTTGAAGTGGTGAGTGGGCTTGCGTGTTCCGATGAATCCTGTGAGCAATGCCGTCGGGAGCTATGTACTCCCAGTAGGGTCACCCATGGCGGTAAGGTCCGGGGAGAGGAACCAGACAAAGAACGATCCAAAACATAAAGTCCTCAACGGCAGAACAGGCGGAAGATAATTTAAACCTAAATTACAACGGCTGTGAAGGCGGATGAAGGCTGCAGCAGAGAATGGTTTTCCAATCGTCAGGGTAACCGTGCCATTGGATCTCTGCCGTACTCTGTCAAGTTTGTGTGGTGATTCGTTGTGCACCGATCTCCCCACATAAAACAGTTTCACGCACAGGCGTCTTCCAACCCAACCCATCCAACCCAACCCAACCCAACCCAACCCAACCCAACCAAACAAACAAACAAAAAAAAAGTCCCATGGCGACTGGCGAATGGCAACGGGGGCAGGACTGTGAATCTGGAAGCCCCTAGTCATGGACCAGCACATGGGCGGTGGATGCAGACTCAGTCGCCCTGTTCAAGGAACGAGGTAGTCGAGCAGCTCGGCAGCTGTATCCATGACTGAGCAGCCCTATTTAGGATCCACTCTGCTCACCCCGTATGGGGAGGGGGCTAGAAAAGGTGCCCTAAACATAGTCTACCTCTTTCTCCCCTGACTGGATTACCGCGTCCAGTGGGGTCACCATTTTAGCGGTCGAAAAGACATTTGAATTTTGGAACATGGAATATACGGACATTGCTGGATAACATAGATAGTGAACGCCCTGAGCGTAGGACTGCTATTATTGCAAGGGAGCTGAGACGGTTTTAAAATTGACATAGCAGCACTTCAAGAAACTCGAAGGGCAGGAGAGGGACAGCTGAAAGAAGAAAAAGGAGGTTATACCTTCTTCTGGAAAGGACTACCTGAGCAGGACCGACGAATACATGGTGTAGGCTTTGCCATCAAAAATGAACTAGTGAACTCTTTGTCAGAAGTTCCTACTGGCATTAACGAACGCCTGATAACTCTTCGATTAAAGCTCGCCAATAACCAACAGGTAACTATTTTGAGCGCTTATGCACCAACATTAGATGCTGATGATGACATCAAGGAAGTTTTTACAGCCAGTTGGACACTCTCCTGTCAGAGATACCTAAGGAGGATAAATTATCCTCCTGGGCGATTTTAACGCAAGAGTCGGGCGTGACTTTGATTTATGGCCAGAAACTATTGGAAAAGACGGAGTTGGTAATAGCAACCCGAACGGACTCTTACTTTTGTCTATATGTGCAGAGCATAATCTCACTATCACAAACACGCTCTTTCGACAAAAGAATAGTTTAAAACATCATGGCAGCACCCACGGTCAAGCACTGGCATCTTCTGGATTATGTAATTGTCCGTGTTAGAGATCGCCGCGATGTACTTCTTACTAGGGCCATGGTGAGTGCTGACGACTGCTGGACAGACCACCGACTAATCCGGTCCACAATGGTTATCAACATTGCTCCCCAACGTAGGCTTCAAGGAAGGAAACCAAGGCGTAAAATGAACATCCACGCCCTTCAAGATCCTATTAAGCAAACCCGTCTTCAATCACTTCTAAGGAACATCTACCTACGGAACCTCCTGACAACATTGAGGACCACTGGTCTAAGCTGAAAACCTCCATTACTGCAGCTTGTGAACAAACTATTGATATGAAACTAAGAAACATCAGGATTGGTTTGATGAAAATGACAATGAGATTAAATATATATTGACCAAAAAAGGAAAGCCTTCCAAATATGGCAAAATGATATTAACTGCGCTGCCAAGAAAAAAACCTACGCTAGCGCAAGGCTGAGGTCCAAAGAAGAACAAGAGAACTTAAGAACGCTTGGTGGAAAAAGAAAGCTGAAGAAATTCAACAACTTGCAGAATCCATGATGCACGGGGCTTTTTTAAGGCCACAAGGGCCATTTATGGACCAAAAAACCTATGGTACAAACCCTTTACAATCAAAAGATGGCACCAAACTCTTAAAAGACAAAGAGTTTATTGCACTGCGTTGGAAAGAGCATTATTATGACCTTTTAAATCGTAATCTAAGGTGGATAATGAGATTTTTTCGCAAATCCCGCAAAAACAAATTAAAGAGGAACTTGCAATACTCCCCACTTTGGATGAAGTAAAAAAAGCCATTAATCAAATGAAGAACAACAAAGCTAGTGGACCAGATGGGATTCCTGCTGAAATCTTAAAGAAGGGGGCCCCGAACTTGTACAACATCTTCATAAACTCATCGAAAAAATCTGGATAAGAGAAGAGATCCCAGAAGACTTCAGGGATGCCATAATTATCACCCTCTTTAAGAAGGGTGATAGAACAGACTGTGGAAACTATCGGGGCATTTCTCTCTTAGCAACCGCAGGTAAAATATTTGCTAGGATTCTCGCAAACCGTCTTCTATCTATTTCAGAAGAGATCCTCCCTGAAACTCAATATGGTTTCCGCCCCTCTAGAGGGACAGTAGACATGATTTTTACTGCACGTCAGCTCCAAGAAAAATGCCGGGAGCAAAATCAACCCCTTTATATGGCATTTATCGATTTGGCTAAGGCCTTTGATACTGTAGACCGTACAGCTCTCTGGATTATCCTTCTGAAAATTGGATGCCCCAATAAATTTGTGAATATCTTGCGACTTCTCCATGACAACATGACGGCAACGGTTTTGGACAACAACGGCTCTCATGGTGCTCCATTTAAAGTGGGATCAGGTGTTAAACAGGGATGTGTTATCGCCCCACATTATTTGCCATTTCATCGCCATGGTTTTACATCTTGTCAAGGGGAAACTTCCACCGGTGTGGGAATTATATATCGAAACAGATGGAAAGCTTTTTAATCTCAGCAGGCTGAAAGCAAAAAGTAAAGGTAATTACAACCTCCGTTGTGGAACTTCAGTATGCTGATGATAATGTGGTTCTCCGCACATTCAGGGATGATCATCCAAACTATCCTAAATGCTTTGCAGAAGCAGTACGAAAAACTTGGTCTCTCACTTAACATCAAAAAAAACCAAAGTGCTTCATCAGCAAGTGCAAGCCAATCCTTTGGTGATGCCATCTATCCAGCTTGGCGGGACAATACTGGAAAATGTCGATCATTTCTATCTCTATCTTGGCAGCTATCTTTCTGTTGCAGCTAACATCGACAGTGAAATCCAGCATCGTCTGAGCTCCGCAGTGCTCGCATTTTCTCGAATGAAACATAGAGTGTTCGAGGATCGGGATATTTTGTAAGAAGACCAAAACACTGGTTTATGAAGCCATTGTATTACCAACTTTATTGTATGCCTGCGAAACATGGACTATCTATAAACGTCACTTCCACCTCCTTGAAAAGGTTTCATCAACGTTGCCCTCCGGAAAAATCCTGCAAATTACTGGGAAGATAGGCGAACAAATGTCAGTGTAACTGAAGAAGCAAGACTTACTGAGTCATTGAAAAAAAAAAAAAAAAAATGATCCTTCAACGCCAACTTCAGTGGACCGGTCATGTTGTTCGAATGCCTGACTGCCGTCTCCCAAAGAGCAGTTACTTACTCCCAACTCAACTCAAGGATGGAAAGCGGAATATCGGTGGTCAATATAAGAGGTTTAAATGTTCATAAG
>JAHFWL010000616.1:0-81428 GCA_021292165.1 Shinisaurus crocodilurus
CAGCATCTCTTATTCAGAGTACACTGCCTCTGAACATAGAGTTTCCATTTATAGGCCAATCCTCCATACATCTATCTAATCCTTTTTATTTTGAAATTAAAGAAGCAGACAATTGCTAGAGCACATTACAAAGCATCCTCAATCCTTCTATATTCTTTGTTGAATATTATAGGCATAAGCACCTGTAACATGCATGCCATACCTGGTTAGGAAAAGCTATTCATACTGCATAGAAAAATGATAATCCAATAGATTGAACACACAAAATCTACTAAAGCATACCTGCTTTACCAACTCCCTTCCATTGCATTAATTCTTTAAAAAAAACCGAGTACCCTACTTTCTAAACAGAAATGCAGATTGTCTTGCCCTTAAAAAAGGCAATCTGTTGAAAGCATATATAATCCTGTTCCAATGTAAGGTTTCTTACAATAAGGTTTCTTATGCTTAATTTATATGCTTGGTTAAAGTTTCAGGTGCTGGGGCCTGCTCTGCATATGCAGCAGAATGAGGCACCCACACCTTGAGACTCCAGGTGTGGGTGCCATTTAAAAAAAACCTCCCTGGAGTAAAACTAGCACACCAGGGGGAGAGGTTCTAGGCTAGCACTCCCACTGCTATGCCAGTTTTCTACTTTCAGATAATGTTTACATTTTATATGTATGGAGATGGTATTTAACTCCAGTAAGATTAAATCGCATTGTGTTGGAGAGGATGTAATGTAAAAGGTACGTATGCCCACATGTGGTGGAGCTGTAAAAATGTTCTGGAATTTTGGCAGAAAGTATTTGCAGAAAATATCAGAAATAATTGGAATGGAATTAGAAGTCTGCCCAAAATTAGCATTGTTAACAATTACAGAAAAGTTAGTTTGTTTAAAAAATACAAAAAAATTGATTGTGAATTTGTTAACAGCAGCAAAATTAATGATAGCTAGGAATTGGAAGGTTCAACATGTGTTTTTCAATTACTGAAAGGTATAAAGAGGTATGGGATATCACGCTAAATGATAAATTAACTTGTAATATTAAGTGTCAAAAAGGACAATTGGAGAAAGACACCTTTGTGAACATTTGGGGTAAATTTTTGGATTATGTGTTGGTGAAGGGGAAGGGGAACAAACCTTATCAAGATTTGTTATATTTTTGGAATATAGAATAATATCTTGTATATATACATTTTAAAAAAAATGTGGGGGGGGAGAAATATAACTTGGTCCCAAGAGGTGGGGGGGTGCACAATGTTTATGTTGTATTTTTTGTTGTTGTATTCATTAGTAGCTGTAAGATGTGAAAAATTAAAAATTAATATATGTATGTATATATATATATATATATATATATATATAAAAACTGTTTACATTCAGAACAAACAAAAGTATGATTCCTCTGCCTGCACTCTGGATGGTACAGCCCATTCTAGCACCTCATCTTGCATAAATAGTAAGCCTGACATTACTAACCAATAATCGAAGCTGCTTCAGCTTCTTTATAACATAGTCTTCCTTTGACTAAGGGCGCAGTCCAATGGGGATGCCCGTAACCCTCCAAACTCAGAAGATTATGGGCATCCTATGGAGGGTGAGAGGATTGTGGAGGTGAAGGTTGCCTCCACGCTTCTTTCGCTCTGCAAAGCACTTGGATGGCCAATTTCGGCTGTCTAGGTGCAGTGCTTTGGAGCAGGGGGGAAAGAGGCTGAGGCACCACCAGGATATGTCATATCTTGGTGGCGCCAGTCTTCTCCCCTCCCCGGCCCCTAAACCCCTTCTCCGATCACTGTTATGACCTCAGAGAAGCAGCCAGTGCGGTTCTTTCCATGCCAGCTGCAGTGGAGAGGGGGATCTGAGCGCAGATACCCAGATCCAAGGTCGGAGCTCTTTTCCAACCTCGGATCTGGGAATCCAAAAAATTCTATGGCCCTCAAGACACTGTCTATGTGCCATAGGATTGCTCTGTAACTTAGGGAGATTAATCTACAACACTGACTTGGGATTTCAGTATGAATACTGAATCAACTAACCCCATGCTGGCTGGGAATGGTGGGAGTTGTAGTCCAACACATCTGGAGTGCATCAGGTTGCCGGAAGGCTTACCTAGATACTCTTTACCTTCTCGTTTAGATCTCATTAATATTGGTGTTTGTTTCAAACTATGGCATTGTGCAATATCTGTAAAAAACTACTTTCATTCCTTGTACATATCAATCCAGCCGCCTTTTGCTCCCTTCTGCAGTACCTCTATACAGGTAAATCTGGTCTTGTGCTGCGATGTATTATAACTATAGTTGCTGCTTTCGGGTTTTATATCCTCATTAGAAAAACAATTTGCATATGTATATAGAGGATGCATAATTTTCCTTTCAAAATTTAGATTGCCAGAATTTGCTGTGTCCCCCCCCCCTTTTTTTTGCAACAACTAAACTTGTGGAAGGCATTAGTTACTGAGGGTGGGTAGGTGATATAGAATAATAGCCTTGAGAGCAGGGTATAGAGGTGAACAAGGCAGTGATACTACAACCACTGACCACTGTTTGGAACTTCACCTAACCTTCTCCCAACTTTCGAAGGGCCTTTCTAAAAGATCAACTTAGGGCACAATCCTATGCATGTTTAGGAAAAAGCCTTACAACTGCCGGCATCCCCCAGCCATCGCTAAGGGCTATGACACTCCTAGTGATGAGTGACCCAACTCTCTCTGGGCACTCTCCTGGTATGTTGTTAGAGCTGCGGTTTAGTTTAGGGATTTTTTGTTTTGTTTTGTTGTTGTTTCTTTTTAAGTCTAAAAGCATCATGACACTTGTCCATCATATTTCAGAATCCTTTACCTTGAAAATGTAAGGTTGCAGTTCTATACACACTTACCAGCAGTGCTTTTTTTCTGGAGAAAAAGGTACCGGAACTCTTAGATTACATTCCTCGGGAGTAGATGGCGATTAAATTGTAATGCAATTAATAGAAGAAAAGGTGCTGGAACTCAGTTCTGGTGAGTTCCACCAGAAAAAAAGCCCTGCTTACCAGGGAGTAAATATGGTAATTGAATTCAGTGAAACTTAACTTCTCAGTAGACGTGCATAGGATAGTGCTGCCTAGAAGTTTATTTTGCTGAATGTTCTTTCATCATACTTTCTGGATATTCTGCATACATATGAGCCTAGCTATAAGAGTCATTCTCCTTCTTTTTGCTTTTATAAGACACAGTTTCACACTGTAGCCTTGAAGTACTGGAAGATGTAACAAAGTGTAACACATACACCTGTTTTTAACATAGAGGTACATGTGCGTTAAACCTCTGGAAGACATTTTGGATGTCAGTCTGCTCTCAGAAGAAATAGACTTATATATTACACTCCCGTGCTACCCCTCTGGGCATTTTTATATGTGGTCGTGTGCATCCATATTTTATGTATGTAGTACATTTATATACTGCTAATGCACTCACAGTTTAAAGTATAAATTTTAAAATAATAAAATAATAAGGAAAGAAAAAAAGATACAAAAGGCAAAATAGTAACAACAGAATTCTCTCAGGCTATATCTTTGAAAAGTAGTATAAGAGACGACTCAAGACCAAGTAGCTTTACTAGATGTACATGTGTAGTTTCAGAAAGTGTAGTAGTAGGCGATCACTCGTGACCAAGTAAGATTGTGTTCCAGGATAAAATTACAAAAAGAAAATTATAAAAGGAGGAATTTTTTTTTAAAAAATTGTGTAGACTCTAGCGATGGGTCCGTAAGTGACTGTGGAGGCCAATTCTAGATCCATACAGCTTCCCACAGTGAGGACACAGGTTACGAGATGGAAGATGGTCCTGTAAAGGATTCGTTTGATATGCTTTTCGCTTAGCACGTTTCTCCCTTTCACCTTGCACTCGGGCTTCTTCAAAGTCCATGGAACTTTGAAAGGCCAACCTCCATTTAGATCGTTCATGGGCCAGTGCTTCCCAGTTTTCAATGTTTATATTGCATTTTTTTAGATTAGTCTTAAGAACATCTTTAATCCCCTTCTAAAGTTAACAAAGGTACTGACCACCGATATTCCGCTTTCCATCCTTGAGTTGGGAATAAAGTAACTGCTTTGGGAGACGGCAGTCAGACATTCAAACAACATGACCAGTCCATTGAAGTTGGCGTTGAAGGATCATTTTTTCAACGCTAGTAGTCTTTGCTTCTTCGCAAAGTGTACGGTACTTTCTTCAGAAAGTGTAGATGCAGTGCTTCCTTAATCCACAGGGTGGTGCTGGAGCATAAACTTGCATCTCTGGTTTCTGTAAGAATGTATTTTATACCTTGGTGAACAACGGGCTGAAGTAAAGGAGCTGATCGAAAGGCTCGTTTTTGCTTTTTCTTTGCCAGGCCGTTTAGACATAGACGTTGAATATGTGAGTGACTGCAAAAGATTGGCCAAACAATGCCGGCTCCAGGATCTCATTGACGACTTAGAAACCAAGTGCAAAAAGGTGTACGAATTTGGTAAGTCTCCCCATCACACTGCCACACTAGTTTATATGAAAGTGGAAAATCAGCCACTGTTTTTATTTTAGTGACTCACACTAATTAGATGGCAAGAAATAAATGTAATAATAACTTGGTACTTCTACCTTATTCTTGCACTGAAGTCCTTGGAGTAGCTAACAGCATAGATCAGAATCTATAATCATAATACACCATACCAATAAGCAATTAACAATATAAAACAGATTAACATAGTAAAATCAGACAAGAGCAATTTGTTTAATCCCCTTCTAAAGTTAACAAAGGTAATGGCCACTGACACATCCTATGGCCGTTAAAGTGCTTCTTCCGTTGTGGGAAGAAGCACTTTCTTTTGTCTGTCCTGAATTCATTGGGTGACCTTAAGTTCTAGTGTTGCATGAGAGAGAGAAAAAGTTTTCTTTTTGCTTCCTGCAAAAAAGTGGTTCATGTGTGGGTATCTAACATCTTCCACAGTGAAGTTCAGCACAATGAATTTATCCAACTTCTTTGAAAACTCCCTATCCTTTCTTTGGCCGTCATTTGACTCTTTTGTCATCCAGTGGTCCAACTGCCTCCTTGGATTTCCAGCTTCTAATGTATTTAAATATATTTTTGTTTTGGCTTAAAGTTTTTTATAATATGCTCAAACTCTCTTGTGTTTCTCCTTGCCTTACCAACTTATATTTGTTTTGCCAGAGTTTGTGCACCACTTTGTTCTCATCTGAGCTGGACGTCCACTTTTTATGGGAAGCCTTTTGCTTCCTTAACTCTGCTCATTAAACATGCTGTCATTCTCTTGGACTCATTTGAACTTTTCTTAATCTGTGATATTTATTCCTTCCGAGTTTCTGTTGTTGTGGATTTTTAAATACCCTCCAAGTATCTGGAAGAAACTTGACACTCTTGATTCTCCCTTTCAACTCCTTATTCTTGAGGAATTAAATTGGATCATGGTCAAATGCATCCCCCAAGAACTGCATGCAGGGAGTTGTCCTATCTTGATTTGGCTAAGAATTGGGCATGTGGGGGGCTGTATCCGCTGAAGAGAGAGACCTCACCAGTGTTTGTGCTTCGCTGTTAAACACATGTTGCTTAAGTGTCCACATTTCTAAACAGCTTGCCCAACTTTTCTGCTCATCCAGATATGTGACCTGCAGTAAGGTGGCTTAGCTCTGTTTCTGGATGAACATTAATTTGTCCATTTTTTTCAAAACAATTGACTGTCTGTTCTCTTAATATCTTGAAAAGTGATTGGGATTGTATTGATAAGAGCTTCGGCTATTGGGCAGTATAAAAATGTATTAAATAAATAAATAAATAAAGGAATCTTATTGGTATCTTATTGCTTGGGACCTTATTGATGATGGAAGGAAGCTTTTTGCATGAGTGAATGGAAATGCAGACAGAGCTTCCTGCAACATAATCTCATGGACAGTGCACTATTGCCTAGATGCCTCTGTTTACTTACCTGTCTCTTCTGCTGAGTTCTATCACAGCATAACCTAGATAGAATCCCCTTTCTAGTAACAAGGAGTGATTTTGTCACTTTCTGAGAGTCATATTGGGAAGTTAGTGTTCTCTCTGGCAAAGGAAGGAGTGGGAAGCAACAGTGTGAGCAAATTCGCTCCTCAACCCACCCCGCCTCCAGTCTTTTATATGTTGGAACAAAGTTTCATAGATTTCATAGATCATAGAGTTGGAAGGGGCCTACAAGGCCATCGAGTCCAACTCCCTGCTCAATGCAGGAAACTAGAGGAGGGGTCTCCCATCCAAGTAATAACCAGGCCTGACCCTGCTTAGCTTTCCACACTCAGACAAGCTGAGCCAGCGTGAGCCACAGGCCTGTTTCAAGGATTAAAGTTTCAAGTGGCAAAAGGTATAATTTCACTATCTGCTGACAGTAATGGTGTGTCTTTTGAATGGCATTGTGTAGCCTGTTCTCAGTTAGAAGGTGGCAGATGTCAAACAGCACTGGGGGTGGGTTGGTTGTCAGCTGTTGGGTGGAGGTTCCTTTGCCCACTAGTATTTGTGGTATACCTGTAAGAGAACCAGCTACCACTCAGGACCATGTCTGATTAGATTTGTTGCTTTTTGAGGAAAGGGGGTTGTACTGTGGCAATCTTCTTTTGTCCACCATTTAATGGAATGGTAAGATGACAGCCTCGTGTAATAATCAGTAGTAAAATGTCAAGAAACGTTAAGTCTCCTGATGATGTGAGTCATCTGAGATTTGGGGGTGTGGTGGAGAGAAGTTCTAAATCCATTGAGTCATGCTTGTCAAACCATCTCTGTTTCTGATGGAGTATTAACTTGTTAACCAGCACAGGGATAACTTCCCTTTCTTGCTGGCTTCCCAAATGTAAGCTAATGAACCATCCTAAACTGCTACAGTACTAACGAGTTTATTGTAGTTGTTGCCAGAACAGCAGTGTTTTTTCTCCTATTGTTCTTTTTTTTCATAGTTTGCATGTATTAACAAAGGAGATAAAAAACGTTCCCTGAAATAAAGACCACCATAGCAGAAAGCTGGCAGGATAAGGTTGTAGGGGTGGGGGGTGGGGCGGTGGGGGGAGACAAATAACTCGGTATAATAATCACAAGTTAGAACCAATGCTGCATCAGAAATGCATACATCTAGTTAATGATTTAGTATTGATTACAGCATCTTTCATTTACTATACTGAGCTGTTCAGGTGCCCTTCCTTTGTACAGCAAGCTAACAAGGCAGTTTTGCTAAATGTGATCCAGAATGCTTCAAAATTCTGCTGCAATACTTCTGGCTATATTGCTATTCCTCTCCAGATACATTTGAAAATCATACTTAAATAAATTTCTTCTGCAAGTAGAAATGGCTGAGTATCTTCTCTGGAATCCGAAGAATCTCAGCTTTAATTTTTTTTTTTAAGTCCTCATGGTTCGTGAGGTGGTTTGTAAATATGTAGGCAGAGTTTACAGAATGGAGCTTTGGGGGGGGGGGTCCAAACATGCACTAAATGAGCACATCTACCTCCCAAGGTTATGAATCTATTCCAACCTAGATTATTTCTTGAAACGTGGAAGAGGGAATTGTGACACCCACTGGTGACCCCACCTTTGTGGAAACTCATAGTAGTGTGTTTATCAGTTTTTAACCACCTTAATCTTTCTTTTACACAGCTCCCTTGCTCGAGCCATGGGCCTTCGTACTCAGGCCCTGCACCCAGGTCATTCTATTTCCCGCAGGCCTCCTACTTGCCTCCCACCCGGGATTCAGGGAAGACGCTCAGCCTCTTACACTCAGCTCTCCTTCCCAATCCCTCAGAGACACACCAGCAGTTGCCTGGGGCACTCCCCAATCCCCACAGGCCTTTGGCCCCAACAGCCTTGGGCTAACTAGGATAATGATCTGAATACAGATATGTCCCTCACTGCCACCTTCTTCTTTCTCCACTGAGATTGCTCCCCAAAGATGTGTGTGTTCCTTCCCTTAGTCACCCGCTCTCACACCAAGGGTTAACAGTAAAACAAACCAAGTCTATTTTTATGGATGGAAACAAATGATACATTCAGGTGCTTGCCTATCTTACAACAGTTACAATATTTCAACAACAGGCTGAGATAACATTTCTACACAGAGTTCCCTTCCAGCCTCAACTACCAATTCTGATTCTGTCACTAGGTGGTAACCATTCCCATCCCCAAACCAGAATGAATGTTAAGCTGCCTTTCACAGCTCTCCACCCCTTGCCAACATTCTGAGCTCAGTGATTGGCTCTGGACTCGCAGGGACAGAGAATCAGAACCCCAGCTGTCTGTCACACAGCAGTATTCACAAATTGTGCGAGAAAGGCCTCTTTTAGGAGATTTGAGTGTTGCTAGGGCAAGTGCAAGCTCTTCCCTAATCTCTCCCAATATAGTTCCTGTGTTTTCATTGGACCTGTTTCCAATGGACCTGTTCACACAGTGAAGCAATCTTTTGTTTACCATGGTTGTTGTTTTTTCCCCTTAGAACTTAAATGTGGACCCATCCAGTCCTAAACTATCCACTTAATTTTGATCTGTTCTGCAGAGGGTGGGAGTGAGTGGCACCATCTTAAGTGTTCAGCTTTTATTTGTTGTCTTTACAGTAGGAGGGGCTCAAGGGTTCTCCCCCCCCTTACTTGGGGAGGCTTACTATAATAATCATATTACTTTAGCCTTTTTGAGTACAGTAATACCTTGGATTGAGAGCATAATTCGTTCCGGAAACGTGCTTGTAATCCAAAACACTCTTATATCAAAGTGAATCTCTGGTGAGTGTGAGCAGGGCCGATTTTGGCCCGCTATGCCCGCTCGAGGTGAGCGGTTACATAGAAAAGTAGAGTTGGAAGGGGCCCACAAGGCCATCGAGTCCAACCCCCTGCTCAATGCAGGAATCTAGGTCAAAGCATCTCTGACAGATGTCTGTCCAGCTGCACCTTGAATGCCTCCAGAGTGGGAGAGCCCACCACCTCCCTAGGTAGTTGATTCCATTGTCTTATTGCTCTGACAGTCAGGAAATTTTTCCTGATGTTTAGGTGGAATCTAGGTTCCTGTAACTTGAGCCCATTATTCCGTGTCCTGCAAACTGGGATGACCGAGAAGAGATCTTTGCCCTCCTCTGTGTGACATCCCTTCAAATACTGGAAGAGTGCGATCATATCTCCCCTCAGTCTCCTCTTCTGAAGGCTAAACATGCCCAGTTCTTTCAGTCTCTCCTCATAGGGCCTTGTTTCCAGTCCCTTTATCATCCTTGTTGCCCTCCTCTGAACCCTCTCCAGTTTGTCTATGTCCTTGTTAAAGTGAGGTGCCCAGAACTGGACGCAGTACTCAAGATGAGGCCTAACCAGTGCCGAGTAAAGGGGAATTATCACTTCCCGCGATTTGGAAGCTATACTTCTATTAATACAGCCCAAAATTGCATTTGCCTTCTTTGCAGCCACGTCGCATTGCTGGCTCATATTCAGTTTGTGATCTACCACAATTCCAAGATCCTTCTCACTTGTAGTATTGTTGAGCCAAGTGTCCCCCATTCTGTAACTCTGCATTTGGTTTCCTCTCCCTAGGTGCAGCACTTGGCATTTATCCCTATTAAATTTCATTCTGTTGTTTTCGGCCCAGCGCTCCAGCCTATCGAGGTCACTTTGAATTTTGTTTCTGTCTTCCAGAGTATTAGCTGTTCCACCCAACTTTGTGTCATCTGCAAATTTGATAAGCATTCCCTGTACCTCCTGATCCAAGTCATTAATAAAAATGTTGAAGAGCACCGGGCCCAGGACCGAGCCCTGTGGTACCCCGCTCGTTACCTCTCCCCAGTTTGAGAAGGAACCATTGATAAGCACTCTTTGAGTCCGATTCTTTAGCCAATTGTGGATCCACCTGATAGTTGTTCCATCTAGCCCACTCTTAGCTAGCTTACTAATCAGGATATCATGAGGCACTTTGTCGAAAGCTTTGCTGAAGTCCAGGTATATAATGTCCACAGCATTCCCACAGTCCACAAGGGAGGTTACCCGATCAAAAAATGAGATCAGATTAGTCTGACAGGATTTGTTCTTGACAAATCCATGCTGGCTTCTAGTAATCACTGCATTGTTTTCAAGGTGCTTGCAGACTGACTTCTTTATAATCTGCTCAAAAATCTTCCCGGGGATTGATGTCAGACTGACCGGCCTATAGTTCCCAGGTTCCTCCTTCTTGCCCTTTTTGAAGATGGGAACAACATTTGCCCTCCTCCAGTCGTCTGGCACTTCACCTGTCCTCCATGATTTCTCAAAGATAATAGACAGTGGTTCTGAGAGTTCTTCTGCCAGTTCCTTTATTACTCTAGGATGCAGCTCATCAGGCCCTGGAGATTTAAACTCGTTCAGAGTAATCAGGTGCTCCTTGACCATTTGCCTATCAATCCCTACGACTTGTCTTGCAAGACCTTGCTCGTTTAAAATTTTTTTGCTTGTCTTGCAAAACGCTCTCAGACCAAGTTACTTGCAATTCACAATAAACTCAAAGATGACCTGAAAACAAAAAAGGACACGTATAGGAAGTGGAAGGAAGGACAGGCTACAGGGGAAGAGTACAGGCAGGTAGCACAGAACTGCAGGAATAATGTCAGGAAGGCTAAAGCTGAGAATGAGCTAAGGTTAGCGAGGAATGCTAAAAGCAACAAAAAAGCTTTCTTCAGATACATGCACAGTAAAAGACAGAAGAAAGAACTGGTGGTTCAACTACGCAATGAGGATGGCAAATTGATAACAGAAGACAAAGAAAAGGCAGAAGTGTTCAATTCCTACTTCAGCTCGGTCTTCTCCCAAAAGAGGGTCTATGACCCCCCCTGGCAAACCTGAAGTGCAGACTGAAGGGGCAGGATTGCAGCTTGAGATTGATAGGCAAATGGTCAAGGAGCACCTGATTACTCTGAACGAGTTTAAATCTCCAGTGCCTGATGAGCTGCATCCTAGAGTAATAAAGGAACTGGCAGAAGAACTCTCAGAACCACTGTCTATTATCTTTGAGAAATCATGGAGGACAGGTGAAGTGCCAGACGACTGGAGGAGGGCAAATGTTGTTCCCATCTTCAAAAAGGGCAAGAAGGAGGAACCTGGGAACTATAGGCCAGTCAGTCTGACATCAATCCCTGGGAAGATTTTTGAGCAGATTATAAAGAAGTCAGTCTGCAAGCACCTTGAAAACAATGCAGTGATTACTAGAAGCCAGCATGGATTTGTCAAGAACAAATCCTGTCAGACTAATCTGATCTCATTTTTTGATCGGGTAACCTCCCTTGTGGACTGTGGGAATGCTGTGGACATTATATATCTGGACTTCAGCAAAGCTTTCGACAAAGTGCCTCATGATATCCTGATTAGTAAGCTAGCTAAGAGTGGGCTAGATGGAACAACTATCAGGTGGATCCACAATTGGCTACAGAATCGGACTCAAAGAGTGCTTATCAATGGTTCCTTCTCAAACTGGGGAGAGGTAACGAGCGGGGTACCACAGGGCTCGGTCCTGGGCCCGGTGCTCTTCAACATTTTTATTAATGACTTGGATCAGGAGGTACAGGGAATGCTTATCAAATTTGCAGATGACACAAAGTTGGGTGGAACAGCTAATACTCTGGAAGACAGAAACAAAATTCAAAGTGACCTCGATAGGCTGGAGCGCTGGGCCGAAAACAACAGAATGAAATTTAATAGGGATAAATGCCAAGTGCTGCACCTAGGGAGAGGAAACCAAATGCAGAGTTACAGAATGGGGGACACTTGGCTCAACAATACTACAAGTGAGAAGGATCTTGGAATTGTGGTAGATCACAAACTGAATATGAGCCAGCAATGCGATGTGGCTGCAAAGAAGGCAAATGCAATTTTGGGCTGTATTAATAGAAGTATAGCTTCCAAATCGCGGGAAGTGATAACTCCCCTTTACTCGGCACTGGTTAGGCCTCATCTTGAGTACTGCGTCCAGTTCTGGGCACCTCACTTTAAGAAGGACATAGACAAACTGGAGAGGGTTCAGAGGAGGGCAACAAGGATGATAAAGGGACTGGAAACAAGGCCCTATGAGGAGAGACTGAAAGAACTGGGCATGTTTAGCCTTCAGAAGAGGAGACTGAGGGGAGATATGATCGCACTCTTCCAGTATTTGAAGGGATGTCACACAGAGGAGGGCAAGGATCTCTTCTCGATCATCCCAGTTTGCAGGACACGGAATAATGGGCTCAAGTTACAGGAACCTAGATTCCACCTAAACATCAGGAAAAATTTCCTGACTGTCAGAGCAATAAGACAATGGAATCAACTACCTAGGGAGGTTGTGGGCTCTCCCACTCTGGAGGCATTCAAGGTGCAGCTGGACAGACATCTGTCAGAGATGCTTTGACCTAGATTCCTGCATTGAGCAGGGGGTTGGACTTGATGGCCTTGTAGGCCCCTTCCAACTCTACTTTTCTATGATTCTATGATTCTATGTGGTAGAATTCTATTCTAAAACCCCCAAACCATCACATATATGCACTTTTTTTGTTTTTTGTTTTTTACTTCTCTAAAGTGTGTTAAGGGCGCAATCCTATGCATGTTTAGATAGAAAAAAATCCTAAAACTCCCAGTTAGCAATGGCTGGCTGGGGAATGCTGGGAGTTGTAGAACATTTTTCTGTCTAAACATGCTAAGGATTGCACCCTTAGTGTGTGTTTTTTAATACAGAGAAATAACACCAATCAAGATCCCCAAACCCACCCATACCTCCTTAAAATTACCCCCTCTTTACCATTAGCAAATAACCCAAGCTTTTATCAGAAGCCAGAATTTACTACATATAGTTCAATCACACACATGGACTAAATCATGCCCTGTCCCAGAGCAAACAAATACACAGGAGAGAAGACAGGGGTGGGTTGGGTGGGGAGAGCAGGGAAGGAGGAAGGGAATAGGGCAGGAGACTTTTTTGAGTCTTTTATATCCCCTTGCAGATTAAAATTAACTGTAAAACAGTTCCAGGAACAGGGAATACTTTTTCTCACACACTTGCTGGAGCTTGTCACTTTGTGCCACTAATACAGCTGTCTCCGATATATACCAGGCCTGGGCCTTTTCTTAGATAAGAAAAGAGGGAAAGTGTATTTCCTAGTGCTTTTTTCAAGGGACATTTTTGCCCCCTTGACAGGACAGTGTTTGCCCTGAAATGCTGGGCACAACCCTAGTATCCACATGCTCAGATTCCCACTTGCCACAATGCCTCTGAATGGTGTTCCACTGCCCAGCACTCAAAGAATCCTGAAGCTTCCATATCAGATACAATTATTATTATAAGGCTGTTTCTGGGACATTGGGTACACTAGGAACTGTTGAGGTGAAACATGTGCTCCCTAACCCTTGAAAGCTACTTTGAGATTTTGAGCCTTTAGCAGAAATTGCCTCTGCAGCTCATAAAGGCCCAGAAATTTGACTTACTAAAAATAAAAAGTGGACATAAATATTTTTTAGATCCTGTTGCTAGCAGGGCTGCGGTAGGATCCAGATCCAGCCATTTAATGTCATGGTCATGACTGTATAGAGACATGGGTTTCCCCTCCTCTCCGGTTCAGTCGGAAGTAGCTGTGTGTTAAAGTTACACACGTGACTATATTTTATGGGCTTCTAATATCCTAAAACTTTAAACTGTTTGCCATTTGAATGACTACATTTCTATGTTTGCTAAGCTACCTCTTGCTACATTCTTTGTTTCTAGCAACATCAGCTTTCTGGCTGAAGCTCATTCAATCTTGTTAACATTTGCCTGTTCATCACATGGGTTTCAGATCAAAGCGCTGGATCCAGAATCTGCCTTCTAGTCTGCCTGATTTTGAGGGATCCCCCCCCCCCATGCACACCACAGCTCACCCCATTCAGTAGGGTCTCCTGACTCTCTTTGTAGCCTTTTCAGGGGCTCAAGGGGCTGCCATGGGAAGGAGGAGGCAAGAAAGTCCTCTTCTACCTGTGCAGTTGACCGAGCTTAAATCTGGATCCAGTCTATAAATAGGAAGTCTCACCGGTTTTCTTAGCTGGATGGTTTCTCCTTCAAGAAAATGGCATTTGGAACAGAAGCTGGGTGGTTCTTCTAGTGTAAGCGATCATAAGGCAATGCTGTTGTCTTCCATTCTTTTTAAAAATCTGTTCAATGTGCTATGATATCCCTTAGATGGAATGTTGCCTTCTCCCATTTCCATGAAGTGCTATATGCACACTTCTGGTGTTGTGCCAGGAAATGGTACACGTGAGATTTAATGCTAGAAATGTTGGGAGGTGTTTTGAGGGAGTGAGGAGATGCTGTTCCCAGTTTATCCAACCAGCACTGGCCTGTGTAGTCCATTGTGCCTTGTTCTTCTTGATTCTTACTACTTAGTGAGTGTAAAAGTCAAGACACTGGAAATGAAGTTGAAAACCACTTAGAAAGGGGAGTGGGAGGAAGGAATAGCATATATGTGTCTCCTTTTTACCTTTTAAAAAGCTGTCATACCAGAAAGTATGGCGGCTTGGGGACATCTCTTGCAACAACAAAAAATTTAAAATGTCTCTGCAAAAAACACTGTGTGTGTGTGTGTGTGTAATGCACACACCTTTTTGAGCCTGGCCCTTAGTTTATTGTTTAATGTGCACAGAGAATTAATTATGTATTGTTTTGAGAGAAAATCTATTTTGTGTGGGGAGCAGGAAGGTAGCTCTTCTTTTGTCCATGGGGCTCTTTGAAGAAAGTTTCAGCTGAGTGCTGAACTAGGAGCCAAGTTTTTTTCCTGCCTCTATAGTGAATGGTAACAGGCATGTATCTGCATCTTTGAAAAAGCATGTTTTCCTTTCTCATTACCTGGCTACCTGTCAGTCAAGGAGATGTTTCCTCTATCTCTGCACAGACTCTGGCTGTGTTTGGATGAGTGCACGTTGGCTTAATATGATCGAAATGATCATATCTTGGTCTGTGCATGCAGCCCCTTCCCTTCTCATCACACCACAGACATCTTTAACTAACCATTGTTTGCCATCACGTCCAAAACAGGAAACTATGGTTACCAGGTTTGGAACAAGTCAGGATCGTAAATAACTTCAACCCACATTCCAATAGTTTCCCAGTCTAGATGTAAAGGGAAACAATGGTGAATTGAAGAGTTCTTGGTTTATTGCCGTGTGCTGAGGAAGGAAGGGGTGGCATGAGGATGGCACATGCAAAAGGCTTGTGCACAGCCTCTGTTTTAAAAGTTTGGTTAATGCTGGTTACTGTGACTTTTTGAAAGTTGCTAGGCCTTCATCACATAAGAAGAGCCATGCTGGATCAGACCAAGCGGTCCATTCACACAGTAGCCAACCAGCTGCCCACAGGAAACCATAAGCAGGACATTACCTTTTCTCATTGGGGAGATGCTCCAGCCCCTTGATCATTTTAGTTGCCCTTTTCTGCATTTTTTTCCAACTCTACATAATCCCTTTTTTTAGGCCAGAACTGTACACGGTATTCTAGGTGTGGCCTCACCATAGATTTGTATAACGGGAGAATGATCTTGGCACTTTTATTTTCAATTCCTTTCATAGAATCATAGAATCATAGAAAAGTAGAGTTGGAAGGGGCCTACAAGGCCATCGAGTCCAACCCCCTGCTCAATGCAGGAATCCAGGTCAAAGCATCTCTGACAGATGTCTGTCCAGCTGCACCTTGAATGCCTCCAGACTGGGAGAGCCCACCACCTCCCTAGGTAGTTGATTCCATTGTCTTATTGCTCTGACAGTCAGGAAATTTTTCCTGATGTTTAGGTGGAATCTAGGTTCCTGTAACTTGAGCCCATTATTCCGTGTCCTGCAAACTGGGATGACCGAGAAGAGATCTTTGCCCTCCTCTGTGTGACATCCCTTCAAATACTGGAAGAGTGCGATCATATCTCCCCTCAGTCTCCTCTTCTGAAGGCTAAACATGCCCAGTTCTTTCAGTCTCTCCTCATAGGGCCTTGTTTCCAGTCCCTTTATCATCCTTGTTGCCCTCCTCTGAACCCTCTCCAGTTTGTCTATGTCCTTCTTAAAGTGAGGTGCCCAGAACTGGACGCAGTACTCAAGATGAGGCCTAACCAGTGCCGAGTAAAGGGGAATTATCACTTCCCGCGATTTGGAAGCTATACTTCTATTAATACAGCCCAAAATTGCATTTGCCTTCTTTGCAGCCACATCGCATTGCTGGCTCATATTCAGTTTGTGATCTACCACAATTCCAAGATCCTTCTCACTTGTAGTATTGTTGAGCCAAGTGTCCCCCATTCTGTAACTCTGCATTTGGTTTCCTCTCCCTAGGTGCAGCACTTGGCATTTATCCCTATTAAATTTCATTCTGTTGTTTTCGGCCCAGCGCTCCAGCCTATCGAGGTCACTTTGAATTTTGTTTCTGTCTTCCAGAGTATTAGCTGTTCCACCCAACTTTGTGTCATCTGCAAATTTGATAAGCATTCCCTGTACCTCCTCATCCAAGTCATTAATAAAAATGTTGAAGAGCACCGGGCCCAGGACCGAGCCCTGTGGTACCCCGCTCGTTACCTCTCCCCAGTTTGAGAAGGAACCATTGATAAGCACTCTTTGAGTCCGATTCTTTAGCCAATTGTGGATCCACCTGATAGTTGTTCCATCTAGCCCACTCTTAGCTAGCTTACTAATCAGGATATCATGAGGCACTTTGTCGAAAGCTTTGCTGAAGTCCAGATATATAATGTCCACAGCATTCCCACAGTCCACAAGGGAGGTTACTCGATCAAAAAATGAGATCAGATTAGTCTGACAGGATTTGTTCTTGACAAATCCATGCTGGCTTCTAGTAATCACTGCATTGTTTTCAAGGTGCTTGCAGACTGACTTCTTTATAATCTGCTCAAAAATCTTCCCAGGGATTGATGTCAGACTGACTGGCCTATAGTTCCCAGGTTCCTCCTTCTTGCCCTTTTTGAAGATGGGAACAACATTTGCCCTCCTCCAGTCGTCTGGCACTTCACCTGTCCTCCATGATTTCTCAAAGATAATAGACAGTGGTTCTGAGAGTTCTTCTGCCAGTTCCTTTATTACTCTAGGATGCAGCTCATCAGGCCCTGGAGATTTAAACTCGTTCAGAGTAATCAGGTGCTCCTTGACCATTTGCCTATCAATCTCAAGCTGCAATCCTGCCCCTTCAGCCTAACATGGAGTTTGCCTTTTTCACAGCAGCTACATACTGGGTTGACATTTTCATCGAACTGTCCCCAAGATCCTCGCAACCCCAAGATCTCTTTCTTGGTCAGTCACTTGTAGCTCAGATCCCATCAGCTTATGAAGTTGGGTTTTTTTGCCCCAATGTGCATCACTTTACACTTGCTTATATTGAACTCGATGGCCTTATAGGCCCCTTCCAACTCTACTTTTCTATGAACCACATTTGCCATTTTGATGCCCATTCTCCCAGTTTGGAGAGATCCTTTTGGAGCTCCTCTCAATCCCTTTGTGTTTTAACCACCCTAAATTATTTGGCATTGTCAGCAATCTTGGCCACTTCACTGCTCATTCCTAATTCCAGATCATTTATGAATAAGTTGAAAAGCCAATACAGATCCGTGTGGTACCCCACTGTTTACATCCTTCCGTTGGGAGTGCCCAGATATCTAGAACGAGACTTGTGAGAGTATTTGAGGATTTATTGCTTAGATATAAACGAATGTCTGGTATCCTAATTATACGATGGCCATTAATTTAAAACATGTCTTTATTATATGGATCCTAATGGAGAAGTAATAACAGAACATTTTTTGTGTGCGTATGTAGGTAGGTTTTGGAGAGTTGCCATTTGATAGCACTGACAACTTCAGCAGCTGTCCTGACGTGTGTTTCCGGGTGGCAGACTACAATTTCTTGTGCCACAAGGTAGGTGCTCGTATTGGCTTAACCTACCAGGGTGGCTTTTTTACCCCAACATGAGAGAGTTCAAGATTGTGTAGTGGGTAGGGGAGGAATGATACTCCCATTCCTTATTTTATTTATTTATGGGCCTCTTACCCTGCCTTTCTACTCCAAGAGGAGTTCACAAGGCTACTTACAATATTTTTAAAAATCAATATACTCAAACAAGGACTTGCAGATGTTTTACTGCAGGTTTTAAAGCTCAACTTGGGGAAAAAAACATTTTCTAATGAAAATGAAGTAAGGAAAAACCAATTTCTTACTGCATTCCTTATTGCAACTCACAAACAAGCATCTTGGCTTGTAAGTAACATGTATACTGCACAATCCTATGCATGTCTACACAGAAGTAAGTCCCGCTAAGTTCCATGGGACTTCCTCCCCAGTAAACGTGCTTGGCATAGTGCAGCAAAACCTTAACTTGCACGCTGTTATTAGCAGAGGCCCCTGTAACTTCTGCCTGAAAATAAGAAAAACACTGCATGCTTCTTGCATGTTGCAGCTCTCCTGAACTAATGACTGAATTGGCTAATGTGAATCTCCAGTCATTGTTATACTGGGATTAGCAGTTTGTGTGTGCATGCAGCTGAAGAAAGGGGAAATCGGTACTGTGATTCAGTGGGAGAGTGTATTTACATTTTCAAATTGTGTCTCCAAATCTTGATAAATCTGAATAGGCTTGGAGGTGTTTTTTGCCGTATTTGGATCTAAGTAATAGAAATACTGCTCATTGAGTGCTCTCAGACCATTCGCTCAGCTGCTTGCTTCCTTGCTTTGGCCAAGGAGATTCCATTGTTTCAGGCCTGTAAATTCTCTGCTTGCAGGCATTTTTCTGTGGCCGCAGTGACTATTTCAAAGCCCTCCTAGAGGATCACTTCTCTGAAAGTGAGGAGCTGCAGAGCCAACCCAGCATCCCCGTGGTGACCCTTCATGACATTTCAGAGGAGATCTTCATCAGCGTCTTGTATTACATTTACAGTGATGACACAGAGGTGAGGCTGGCCTTCTTGCTCTTTTTTTTAGTGTGGTCTGATTTTAGAACGTTCATCCTAGCAAGGATTGCTGTGATCCTCGGAGAAATGGGAAGTGGCAGAATTGGCGTTGTATGGTGTTGGTGCCTATTATATTGCCACGACAGAGGGTTACTCAGAGCAATAGACAGATACCATTAAGCTCAATTAATGTGGCCTGATGCTTTGTGGTGTACCAATCATGGACAGAATTGCCCTGCCTCTCTCTGTCCAAATCTTGCAAAGTTAATACATCACAGCAGCAATTCCTTGTTGGTTCATTAAACTATTCCTCTATTTTTCTCACCTGTTCTGGTGAGTCTTAAGTACCCCATCTACCAGTCTCTTGCTTGCATTTTACTTGAGGTTAGAAGCGAATTGTATTTTACAGTATTGCAATGCAGCCATCCATAAATGTTAGTGGCAGCTCTTTCTAGTCAAAAATACCTCCTTTAAGTCAGCATGCCTCTCCTACTGACTGGAATTATGCTCATGTGGTTTCTTTTTCTGATGCCAATGGGGAGTACTCATCTGAAGTACTCTGACAGCAGTACAATACATAGGATAGCCAGTCTGCCACTGGAGGGCAGTGCCAATGCACAGTTGATAAGCTTCCTAGGGATAAAATATTTTCTGCTGTTTGTACTGCATTTTCTTGTCACATTCAGCACAACGGAGTGGTTGTTCTTTCCCCCTAAAATTCCTAATCAGATCTGAATCCTGCAGTGTGAATACTGCGCCTGTTACACAGTGGTTCTGACATGTCTCAGCATAGCACACCTAAGAACTAACTGAGCGTATGTTTTGAATAGTAGCAGGTTTTGCTTAATAAGAACTCTGCAAAAATGTAGTATTTGTGAAACTGTAGGGTGGTGTCCATACTATCAAAATGCTTATGGACACTTTCCTTCTGGTGTCTTCTCCCAAGATAGAGAATTTTGTCTATCAGAGTGCTGGACTAGATGGACCTTGGTCTGATCCAGCACAGCTCTTCTTATTAACATCAGCAGTCCACTGTAGCACTTGAATAGCTGGGACTGGTGAATTTGTGGAGAAAGGATCAGCAAAGGCCCTTTAGCAAGAATGACTTTGAGATGAAGCCATCACTAAAATAAAATGACTTGTCAAACCACTTGTTAATAGCCTGAGAAGCAAACGTCCATTAACAGTTTTGGCGGCAGTCTCCCATCAGCCTCAGTGGTGACAGGTGGAGTGGGAGGTGGAAATCTCATCCCCAAGGAATTCATGTCGTGCAGTGAGCAAAGCTCATCCCACTGCACTGAGCTCAGAGAAGCCACACTCGGGAAAGCAAGTACACTTTCAGAGCTGAAGAATAGCTGCAGCTTTCCTTCTCAAGTGGATCTTGTCTGTTGGCTACTTCTCCCCAAGAGCTGCCTTTTGCCTTGTTTGTGTGTCATCCTTGCAGCAACTATATTTATCCTCATGTTACATTTAAGTAAAAGAAGGCTAGAGTAATCTTTTTTCAAGTAGCAAACTCAGCACACAGAAACCAGCTGGTACAGAACCTGTCAGCCAGTGTTAAGTCTGATCCTTGAAAGAAGGGTGCAATAGGAATATGAGGGGAGAGGGAGGCAGGTAAGGAAGACATGGGAGCCTGCTGCAGCGTGGACTCCTCCCCCCGCCCCCGTCTACCCTCTTGTCCTTTGGGAAGGATCCTGATTACTTTGTATATGTTAATGTTTGTTTGTGATTCTATTAATATATTTTTGAGCCTTGTACATTGTTAATCCGACCAAAGGAGTTTTCTTCTGACCATTAAAATGTGTGATGGAAAACAAACTCTTTCCTAATCAAAATGTCGGCTCAGTGTGTGGCTGCTGTGAAAAAGGCAAACTACATGTTGGGCATAATTAGGACAGGAACTGAAAATAAAACTGCCAAGATCACGCTGCCCTTATGTAAATCTATGGTGTGATAGCACTTCGAATACTGTGTACAGTTCTGATCACCGCACCTCAAAAAGGTGAGGAAAATCATAGAGTTGGAAAAAGTGCAGAAAGGGGCAACTTAAATGATCAAGGGGTTGGAGCAACTCCCCTATGAGGAAAGGTTACAACAGCTGGGACTGTTTAGCTTAGAAAAAAGGCAAGTAAGAGGAGATGATAGAGGTGTACAGAATTATGCATGGTGTGGAGAAAGTGGATAGGGAGACATTTTTCTCCCTCTCTCATAATACTAGAACCCGGGGTCATCCCATGAAGCTGATTGGTGGGAGATTCTGGACAGATAAAGGAAGTACTTCTTCACACAGCGCACAGTTAAAACTATGGAATTCACTTCCACAAGATGTAGTGATGGCCACCAATTTGAATGGCTTTAAAAGGGGATTGGACAAATTCATGGAGGATAAGGCTATCAATGGCTACTAGTCCTGATTGGCTATATGCTGCCTCCAGTATCAGAGGCAGTATGCCTGCTTCTGGGATCCCGTGGGCAGCTGGTTGGCCACTGTGTGAACAGAATGCTGGACTAGATAGACCCTTGGTCTGGTCAGCATGGCTCTTCTTATGTTCTTAAAACAGCTGTTCTGGGTCAAAAGCTGTCTTTATTGTTCTTGCCCTTGGTAAACATTTTGGTTGTCAAAACACCATTCCCAATACAAGGCCTCCTGAGCTATTTTACCCACTAAAGTGAAATTTAAAATAGCTCCCAAGAAGCCTCCAGTATCCAATTACACAGTTAGCACAAAGCCACCACCTTCACAGAGATAGCCACCACTTGCACTTACAATTCCTTAAAGGCATACACAATGCTCACTTTAGCTCACATTCTTAAAGCACGTAGTTCACAAATCTCAGCACCTGGACCATTTCTTCTTTTGCATTCACACTAGGCTTCAATTTCTCAATATACATAGCCTCCTTGATCTTCCTCTGTGTAAACATGATTCATTACCAGTAAGTTTTTATTTTATTTTATTACATTTTCAAGGGATATTAAAATGATTTTTGTGGCCCATAAGATTGAGGTTGATGCAATGACTATGCCTTCCCGCCAGCCCACCCCCAACTTTAAAACAGATATTAGTTAGATCACAATTGCACGACTCAAAATGCAGGGCCAAGCAATGTTCAATGTGTGGGGAAATGAAAGTGTCTATAGGAAAAAGGCACATTATATAAAATGGAGTGTGGGGAATGTTCGGCATGCAATGAGGGAGAGACAGGCAGACCATTCATATTTTGGATAAAAGAACATCTAGCAGATACCAAGTATAACAACAGTAGAAATAAACCATGGATGCTGCGAGCAAGAAAAGAACATACGGGTAAAATAAGTCAAGACACATGTTTTTGCAAATGAATCAAATGTACACAAGAGGAAGATCATGCAAAAAGAGGAAGATCATGCAAAAAGCAAATGTACACAAGAGGAAGATCAAGGATCCTGATACAGATCAGTCTTTCTTCACTGCTAGCAGTAGTGGGAAAAGAGGTATCTCTGCGGGAGGGGCTGGAGAGTACGGGTGGTGGAGAATTCAGTGTGTGTATGCGCGGGTGCTGCCAGACACCTTTGGGGACCACAGTAAAGGCCTTGAGGGGGGCTGCACTCCTAGTTTAGAGCCTTCAGTTATAGTTAATCGAAGTCCACCAGACATTTGTGGGAAACACACCAGAGTATTGCTGTTTTCAATTCGAAACAGCAGCAAAGCTGCTTGCAAGGGGACTTTCATGTTAATGACACATGGTCTCAATTAAAGTGAAGATCCAAGGATTTGAACTGACAAAGCAGAGGCAAGGTCAGATTAGTCTTGGTGTTATGTTCTGGAATTTCCTTGTGCTTGGATGGGTGGCTTAAAGTGGTAGGGAGGAGGAAATGTCAAAGCCAGGGAACTCAAATGCAGCAAGGAACTAGCAGTAAGCCAGATTTCCTGGGGCTGAATCTGCTGGAAGAGGGTGATTGGTGTACATGGCGTGGGGCTCACTTAGCTTTTGTAGGGGCCTTTTCATAGATCATAGAGTTGGAAGGAGCCTACAAGGCTATCGAGTCCAACCCCCTGCTCAATGCAGGAAACTAGAGGAGGGGTCTCCCATCCAAGTAATAACCAGGCCTGACCCTGCTTAGCTTTCCACGCTCAGACAAGCTGAGCCAGCGTGAGCCACAGGCGAGTTAATGAAGAATGGAGGAATTCTGACTATTGTATCTTCACACACTAACTTATCTTCATTCAATCAGTAAACAGTGGTCCAATTTGGGGGCATGGATTTTTAATCCGTGCAATGGCTGTAGGAATGATGTCGTTAGAATCCTACACCTCAAAAGAGTTTGCTGGCATACGCCATCTGTACAGCTTATTCAAAAGTGATCCTTTGCGGTGGGTCATGGATCCATCTCACAGGTCTCCATCTCCTTCAGCAAAAGCTCTGTGAAAGGCATATCCCTCCCTAATGCACACATCAGCATTCATGAGAATCATTACAATTACTAATGTAATTATAATCATTACTGTCCCCTGTGTAAAGCTGCATCCATCTACTTAAGTGGATGGCTTAAGCCATTGTTTAGCCCTGTAAGATATTTCCAATGCTAGAGTTCAGTCCAGGAAAGCAAGAAGTACAAAAGCATGTGCCTTTCCCTTACCACTGAGTAACCTCAAACAGCCTGGGAGGTGGGAGCATTTGCAAAGAACATTTAGAGGGCGAAGGAAGGATTAAGCTCTCAGCCCCTGCCTGCTGATTCTTCCCTGCAAATGCTCCTTCATTAGCATTATGAGACACACACTGGGATGGAAACCCCTGTGTTCATCTCATAATGTGTACTTCCGTCCTTTATGACTTTAAAGACTACTTTCTGTCTTCAGATTTGTCACTCACAATTAGGATCCCCAGGGATGGTGTTGATGTCACCTGGGCTGATGGCAGCTTCAATCGAGTGCTTGATGTAAATTGAAGAAAGAATAGAAACAGTTAAGGCATTCAGGTGGGACATGCGGCGGGGATCAACTTGGCTGCACAAAAGGGATTTAAAATGGTATTTTGGACTGTGGGAATTTGTAGCAAGTCCAGGGCTGTCAGATGATGATGACAGTCCAAACATGGTGTCCATACTAGCTAGGTTTTTCAGTAACAGTGCAGAGGCTCTTCTGAGTGAAGTCACAGAACTACTAGAACCACGCTATAAAGATCTAAAGGGAGAGTGGATGACAGCAGTTAAGCCACTAGAGAGTAATATCTCGGACGTAGCAGCAAAATGGACAGATAATTGCAGGGTGAAGCCGCCCTTCTCTGTGGCGGCCCCTACATTATGGAACTCCCTCCCTAGTGACCTTCACCATGCCCCCTCCGTGATGAGCTTCCGCCATGCATTAAAAACATGGCTGTTCAGGTGGGAATATGGGGTGGGTTAGGTTTTTAATAAGAATTTTTTATATTGTTTTAATTATTATATTTTATTGTGTTTTACTGTATTTTAATTGTACATCGCCCAGGGTGGCCGGGTGACCAGCCAGATGGGCGATTAATAAATATAATAAATAAATAAATAAATAAATAAATAAAATAATTGCAGGGTGAAGCATTAGAACTAAGCATCAGGAACCAGTGGAAGCTAGAAGAAGCTTTCCAAAACCATACTAGGATGCAAATGCAGCTAGAAGATCTCAAAAACCACAACCATCATATGAACCTGATGGCATGCAGTATCACGGAATCTGAAGATGGGGATTACCTAGTTTTCTGGTTTTGCCAGATTTTTGGATCACAGCCACAACTTTGACCACAGCCATGGACCAAGTTGTGAAAATTATCCCTTGGCTCTACCAAGCTTCTTAGGACCTGATTAGAGCCAATGAGTACCAATTGTCAAACAATAGAGGTAGGTAGAGTAATGAAACAAGGCTACCCACTCTCACTGCTGCTATTTGCAGTCGTGGTTGAGCCACTGTTGAAATCCTGCATAGCAACCCTAAAATTCAGGGCATTACACTCAGTGGGGTAGAGCACACTATAGGACTATTTGGAGATGACATACATTGCCTTGCAGAAGTATTCACACACACCCCTTTGACGTTTCCACATTTTGTTGTGTTACAACTTGGAATTGAAGTGGATTTAATTGGCAAAGTTACTGCTTGATGTGCACAAGATACTCAACACTGTGAAGGTGCAAAATATTTTTATTGTGGCACAAAAATTAAGTAAACAAAAACAAACAGCAATTGTTGGTTGCATAAGTATTCACCTGCTTTGCTGTGACATGCCTAAATAAGCTCTGGTGCAACCCAATGCCTCCAGAAGCCACATACTGTAAGTACTGTAGTTGAATGGAGTCCACCTATGTGCAATTCCAGTGCCACATGATCTCAGATTAAATACACCTGTTTCTAGAAGGCCCCAGAGTTTGTTGGAGAGCATATCTAAACAAACAGCATCATGCTATCAAAACAACTCCAGGATAAAGTTGTGCAGAAGCAGCAATCAGGGTTGGGTTATAAAAAAAAGTATCCCAAACTATGAACATCTTCTGGACCATTGTTAAATCCATTATTACAAAATGGAGAGGATGTGGCTCAACCACGACTCTGCCTAGAGAAGGCTGTCCACCAAAACTCAGTGACCAGGTAAGGAGGCCTAGTCAGAGAAGCAACCAATGGTAACTCTGAAGGACTTGGAGAGATCTGCAGCTGTGATGGGTGAAACCATCCATGGGACGACTATCACCTGGATGCTCCACAAAGCTGGGCCAGAAGAAAGCCATTGCTGAAACAAACCCATATCAAAGCCTGTTTGGAGTTTGCAAAAAGGCATGTGGGAGACACAGCAAACTTGTGGGGAAAGGTTCTCTGGTCTGATGAGACCAAAATTGAACTTTCTGGCCTTGCCACAAAATGCTATGTGTGGCGCAAAGCCAACAGTGCTCATTGCCCTGAGAACACTATCCCCCCCCCCCCCCCGGTGAAGCATAGTGGTGGCAGCATCATGTTGTGGGGATGCTTTTCCTGGGCAGGGACTGGGATAATGTTGGAATTGTATAATTGTGGCTTTGCAGCAGGCTTGCAAATCAACTTTTGCAGTGCTGTTGAACATTGAACCAGAAGACCAGGAATTTATTAAAACCCTCTTGGGGCTGTTCATCTGCCCCAAATCCATTAAATACCTTAGCTTGCAAATGCCCCCAAACTTGTCAGGGGAGGTGAATACTTATGTAACCAACAAGTGCCAGTTTGTTTTTGTCAGGATTGAGGGCAAGATGGATGGAGCCAAATACAGGGTAATTCTAGAGGAAAACCTGTCAGTCTGCGAGGGACCTGGGACCTTCCAGCAGAACAATGACTGTAACCACACAGCTAGAGTAACACTGGACTGGTTTAAAAACAAGAACCTGAAGCTTAGAATGCGCCAGTCAAAGCCCAGACCTCAGTCTGATTGAGAATCTGTGGCAAGACTTGAAAGTTGCTCTTCACCAGCAGTCCCCATCCAACCTGGCAGAGCTGGAGCAATTTTGCCAGGAAGAATGGGCAAACATTGCAGGATCCACATGCACAAAGCTGATAGAGTCTTACTGTGGAGAAAGCCTGACACAAGTACACATGCACATGCACACACACACGCACAACTCAGTCTCTTCCCAAAAGGAGGCGGGGGAGGGAGACTGGAGATACAGGGAAGTAGCCAGACGGATCTGCATACCAACAATGGAGGACCTCGGTTGGATTCCACAAAACCCAGGAAAGGACCATCAAGACCATCAAAACTAGCAGGGCAGTCGCAAAGAGCTGTAAAGTACCCAACATCACCTTTTTGTCGGGCAGGAATAAGCCCACCTGACACGAAGGGGCAGGCATAAACCCAGGTGGGTTTGCAAGGGCGGAGAGAGCGGGAAACTCGGGTAGAAAACCCCTCTCCCCTCCTTTTGGGGGTTGTTGGGAACACAGGTTGCTTTCGTCAAGTTCGTCCTCCAGCAGCGGCTGGGATAAGCTGTTCTCTTCCCCGGATCGGGCAGATCCGGAGCCAGGCTGAAACTGACCAGCGTAAAGTCTTTAGTCTAAGGTAACTGACTAATCCCAATGCGCTAGCCTGGGAACCCGTTCATTGATAAACTCTGAGATCACGCCAGGTCATGTTGACGTTACAGTATTCCTAGAAAGTTAATTAGTTCCACTCGTATATTGTATAGTAAATAAAAGCCTTATTTGGTCATACAAAGGGCTGGAGTTTCCTTTTGTTGCGCAAACCTAGTCGGTTTCAATCGCTTGTATGGGCTGTAACTCAGTGCCGGTTAACCCGTTAAGCGCCGAACTCACGCATAGGACCTGGGTGCTGGTCCTTCACACTTACCCAAGAAGACTTGCAGCTGTAATTGCTGCCAAAGGTGCTTCTACCAAGTATTGACTCGGGAGGTGAATACTTATGTAACCAACAAGTGCCAGTTTAAAACCCTCTTGGGGCTGTTCATCTGCCCCAAATCCATTAAATACCTTAGCTTGCAAATGCCCCCAAACTTGTCTTATTTGGGGGGGGGGGAGAACCCTAAACTGCAGTCCAATGCTGTGCTGAGTATGACAAGATTTTAAGCAATAATAGAAAATCAACTTCTCTTGGATAGACTGCATTGCAGCAGTTAAAATGTCCGTTGTAGCAAAAAAAAAATATATTTTTTTTTCCCCAAGCACTACTAATTGCCGTATCACCTAAAAGCTTTGCAACCTAGCAAAAGATGTTTAATTTATGTATGGAGGGAAATAACCTAGACTCAGTTGCAAGCTTATGCACGAAGGAGCACGCTATGCCAAACATCCAAAGATACTGCAGAGTGTTTCAACTTTGGCAGCTTCTCTCCCTTATACAGAATGAGAAGCTGGGTGTGTGTGAATATGGAACACTTACAGGGTCATCCTGTTTCTCCCAGTTACCCTAAAAGGTCCTCAAGAAAGTCAGCTTAGGGCAAGGGTCCCCAACCATTTTGGGCCCATGGGCACATTTGGAATTCTGAGAGATTGGGTGGGTTTGCACGATCCCCTGCACATACCGGTTGCATGCCATGGGTGTGATTTGGCATGTCATTCAAGCCCCGAGAGGGTGGGAGGCAGGAGCAGTTTACAAACCACTCCACCACCCTAGAACAAGCCATGGGTTCCCGGGTGGTTTGTAAACCCACCTGCCCCTCACCCTCACTGAGTTCGGATGACACGACAAACCATGCCCAGCGAGGGTAATTATGGTAGTTCCACAGCACGTGGCTGGCATGTATGGGGCAGGAAAATCAGCTCCAGTGGCTTATTTTTCTTCTCCGATTGTGTGAACCTGGTCATTGTCATGGGCACCACAACATGGCTGCTATGGGAGCATGGCCATCCAAAAGGTGCTGTGCCACACACACTTACCCAGAGATCCTCCCTCCCCTCCCTCTCCCTCTCCCTCTCTCTCTCTCTCTCTCTCTCTCTCTCACACACACACACACACACACACACGTGTGCGCAGATTATACAGACCCAAAGAGATGGGAAACACGCATGCGTGCACACAGAGGGGAGGAAAAAATACAGACCCAGGGAGGGAAAAATACAGACCCAGAGAGGAGGGGGAAGCCACAAATGTAGAGACCCAGGAAGGGGGCACACAAACACACCTACCTAAAGATAGCGGGAAACCACAGACACTTAGATCCACAGGGGGTGGAGTCTGAGAAAGAAATAGCACACTTCCCCCCTCCCCCATACCATTTTCTGTCTGCCTTTTATAGCATTTTTACAGTGCGCTTTCATTTCCTGGTTGCTCCACTTTCTGCTTGGCTGCTCAGCTCAGCCTGGAAAAGTGCATAGAGTTAAGGGAGGCAGTGGGAAATGAGCACACTCTTCTTCCACTCTCACCTCGTATGTACTTTTTGAGGCTCAGATTCCTGACTTCTGAAGGGTGAAGTGGGAAGAGCACAGAGGCTTCATGGGCACCTGGGGCAGCCTTTATGGGTGCTCTTGAGCCTGTGAGTGCCATGTTGGAGATATCAGCTTTAGAGCAATTTTGACAATTTGGAAGATTTGATATAGAAACCTCCATTGCAAAGAGCCATCGGGGTCTTATCAATATTATTAGATCCTAACATATTTAAAGGTGCAATCCTATGCAAGTTTAGACAGAAAAAAGCCTACAATTCCCAGCATGCCCCAGCCAGCTATGCATTTTACTTGTCATAGAAAAATATGAATGCTATGCTACAATTAACTACATTTTTGCTGAATGACACATGTCAAGGGTGTGGGGGGAAACAAATATGATCCCATGAAGTCTGCTCGTGGGAATGACTGTTATGCTGTGGGAAATGGCCCAAGAACAGAGAATGCAATATGATATGATTCTTTACCAAGGCCTACCCTGACTTGAGTGTGCTGCCCAGTCAGTTTGTTTGTAATTATGTGTTGTAGGGGTTTTAAATTTATTTTAATGTTTTATATAAATGTTTTAGCATTTATATAAATGTTTTAGTATTATGTATTTTAATTGTATTTTAACATATATTATGATGTATTTTAATGTTTTTAATTTTCTTGTAAACCACTTAGAGATATTTTTAAATATGGACAGCAGTATATACCGTATTGTTCCGAGTAAAGGCCGCTCCTGATTATAAGCTACACCCTTAAAGTTTCGTGCTATTTTAAAATTTTCTGATTAATTTTTTTATTTTCTGAGCGGCGTGGAGCAGTTCTCCGCGCCGCTTGAGCCCGCATCGCTGGTGTCGCCGCTGGCAGCCGGGCCCCGGGGCGAGCGAGCGCACCCTCAGAAGGCCTTTCCTGCCTGCTTCCTGAGGCGGCGGCAGCGACCCTCAGCTGCCCGCGCCGGGCTATCATGGCCAGCGAAGAGTTGGCTGGCGGCGGCAGCAGCAAACTCCACCTGAAGCGCAGGAGGCCGCCGGAGCCGCCGAGGACGGCCTCGCTACTCCTCCTTGCCGGCTGAGGTGAGCTCCGGCAGGGAAAAGGGCTCTGCCTGTGTGTGAGAGTGCAGGGCGGGTGTGAGCTAGTTTGGGGGGGGTCTGTGTGTGGATGTGAGGGGGGTGAATGTGTGTTTGAGAATGTGAGAGAAAGGGGGACTGATTGTGGGGGGGAGTGAGTGAGTGAGAGGAGGGTCATCTGTTGAACAAGGCTGCTTGTTACAATAAGAATTAAAATATTCTTATTTAACAGTATTAAAATATTGTATTGTTCCGAGTATAGGCCGCACTTTTCCCGAGTATAGGCCGGTATTTTTATTGGGGGTTTTTTGTTTTGTTTTTTATCTGTTTTTGCAACATCCCGATTGTAGGCCGCACCCCTAGTTTAAAGACTTACATTAGGGGGGGAAGTGCGGCCTATACTCGGAACAATACGGTAAATCTATTAAATAAATAAATATAAAATATCACATATAAAATAAAGTGGCCTAGTTCTTTCTTCAGATTTAATTTACTTTTGCTTTTTGTTCCATAGAAAAAAAATATCTTTTTCACAGACTGCCAGAAAAAAGGATTGCTGTTTAAGATAGCTTTGCATCTTTCATATGTGCAGTGACCTTATGACAGAGAGCATCATGCAGGAACCTACAATAGAGAAATATGCCAGACTCTGAGCTGTTCTGTGAGAACTTGGAATTTTCAGGTGTAAAAATGGGGCCTCCACTTCTTCCCGTAAAAGAACACCAACACGCCACCTTGTTTTATTTCTCCATATTCTGTAGAGTGAAACTATCCAGTGGCTATGCCTAATTTAACAGAAGAGAAAACTTGTATACCGTAATACAAATATGTTACCTAAGGTAAATCAAAATTCAGCTTCTAGGCCTGATTACTCGATCACATCATGAGCCACATGATCATTTAGTTAACCTTTTCTGCACTTTTTCCAACTCTACAATATCCTTTTTGAGGTTCGGTGACCAGAACTGTAGAACTGAATTTTGTCCCCTCTAAAACAGTCTATGGCCTGGCTCCAACATATGTAACAGGCCACCTTTTCTCCTCAGTCATAAAAACATAAGAGCCATGCTGGATCAGACCAAGGGTCCATCTAGTCCAGCATTCTGTTTAAATAGTGGCCAACCAGCTGCCCACAGGAAACCCACAAGTAGGGCTTGAGTGCAATAGTACCTCCCCACCCATGTTCCCCAGCAACTGGAGTACATAGGCATACTGCTTCTGATACTGGAGGCAGCATATAGCCATCAGGACTAGTAGCCATTGATAGCCTTCTCCTCCATGAATTTGTCCAATCCCCTTTTAAAGCCATTCAAATTGGTGGCCATCACTACATCTTGTGGAAGTGAATTCCATAGTTTAACTGTGCGCTGTGTGAAGAAGTACTTCCTTTATCTGTCCAGAACCTCCCACCAATCAGCTTCATAGGATGACCCTGGGTTCTGGTATGAGAGAAGAAGAAAAATGTCTCCCTATCCACTTTCTCCACACTATGCATAATTTTATACTTCTCTGTCATGGCTCCTCTTTCTTGCCTTTTTTCTAAGCTAAACAATCCCAGCTGTTGTAACCTTTCCTCATAGGGGAGTAGCTCCAGCCACATGATAATTTTAGTTAACCTTTTCTGCACTTTTTCCAACTCTACAATATCCTTTTTGAGGTGCAGTGACCAGAACTGTACACTGTACACTGTGGTCACACTATAAATTTCTATAGGGGGGAATATGATCTTGGCAGTTCCGTTTTTAATTCCTAATCATGCCTAACATGGAGCTTGCCTTTTTCACAGCAGTCACACTCTGGGTTGACATTTTCATTGAGCTGTCCACCACAGCCGCACAATCACTTTCTTGGTCAGTCACCGTTAGTTCAGATCCCATCATCTTATATGTGAAGTTGGGCTTATTATTTTTTTGCCTCAACGTGCATCACCTTACACTTGCTTACAATGAACCGGATTTGCCATTTTGATGCCTACTCTCCCAGTTTAGAGAGATCTTTTTGGAGCTCCTCACAATACCATTTTAAGCCCCCTAAATAATTTGTATCATCAGCAAGTTGGCCAACTATCTGCTCATTCCTAATTCCAGTTCATTTATGACTAAGTGGAAAAGTACTGGTCCCCCCTGTTTAAATCCCACTTTAGGAGAATTTACCATTTATTCCTATTCTCTTCTTTCTGTTCCTTAGCCAGTTACTGACACATAAGAGGACCTTGCCTCTTATTCTATGTTTGCTCAGGCGTCTTTGATGAGGGACTTTGTCAAAAGCCTTTTGGAAGTCCAAGTAAACTATGTCTGCCGGATCACCCCTGTCCCACATGTATATTGGCACTCTCAAAGTCCTGTTGTAACTCCCAAGACCAGCTGACAGCACCCTTTTAGTGATGACTTCCGTGCAGTGTTGGAACATCACATCTCATCCATGCTGGTGACTGACCTGCAACTGGAGATACATCCAGGCCTAAGCAATTACAGAAATGGGTTTTGTAAAACCTTTTTATTGGTATGGATCTGGGCAGGCAAAACTAAAGCCTATCTGATTTAGGTTGTGTGTGTGCAGATTTATATGTGTTGATATTTCAACTAGTCACCAACCTCAGGTTTTGGGGCCTAATATAGATAATTTTTATTTATTTATTTAATAAATGGGTGACTGTTGCAATGAGATGTAGTTTGGTTTCCAGGCAGGATTTTGGTTTTGACTGATGCCCTTTTGCCTTGGCAGCTTTCTCCTGAGAATGCCTACGAGGTGCTGTGTGTTGCAGACATGTACCTGTTACCTGGGCTCAAACGTCTATGTGGAGAACTTTGGCCCAGATTCTTGATGAGGACAGTGTTGTCAGCATCTGGAAGATTGCAAAGCTGTTCCAACTGACCGGCTGGAGGACCAGTGCATGGAGTACATGGCAAAGATCATTGAGAAGGTAAGGGGGAGAAACCTTTCCTAGTTAAGGGTTGCTTGCAGCAGCCTCAAATAGCTAGCGTTTGTTTATTAAAAGTCTTTAAACCTGATAGATAGTTGCCTGTATTTTCAAGGGGTAGACATTATGATCACTATGAAAAGTGTGCTTGCAGAATAGCAAGGTATGTTGAGGAATGAGATGGAGGGCTACTTCCCACGTTACACTGAAAGCTCTCCAACAACCTTCTCCTTCAACCTCGTTGGTACAGTATGCACAACTACTGTAGCTTTGGGACGAGTAATGATGTCCGCAAGTCACAGACCTCCCTCTGAGCTAGGCTTTGCACATTACTTTGGTGCTATTTATTTATTTATGCCAGTTTTTAATCACTCCAGGGAAACCATCTCCCGCAGCTAATTTCATGAAGGAGTTGGCCATACAACTTGTATCTGTGGTGGCAACCATACTACACAAGTCTGGTTGAGAGTTGGTGTAGCCTAGTGGCGAAGAGTGTGAGCAAGGAAGTCCTTTATTTTAAATCTCCTCTTGGCCATAAAGTCACTAGTTTAAAGTAACTCCTCTGTATAGCCTCTGTTTTCTTGGCCTCAAGCTCCCCCCCCCCCCCAATCTGTAACATGGGAATGAATGTCACCCTAATTTACAGGACTACTGTACTAGAAGAATGTATCAAGTATTTGGACATTTAAATATGCAATATAAATTGTTTTTATTATTTTTATTATATGTGAAGTGGTGGACCTAGCTCAGACAAGTCTGAGACCTCCAGAATTCTATGGATCATCTGATTGTGTCTAAGCTAGTTTTTGGCTAATTTACTTGGCAACACACAGGGATTTTCAGATGCAGAGTAACACATGAAAGAGTTCAGATCCTAGGTAGTCCTGAGGTGTGCTTGCACAGTGTGCATTGTGGCAGAAGGACTCCTCATGCATGCATGCCTTCTATTATAGCACCAGGTTCAGTCTACTACTGCTTTGCCATGTGAAAATAACTGTACGGCAAGTTTCCATGAAGGAACATTGGCCTAATTATCCATATAAACCATAACCTTCCTATACCAAAGTTTGGTTGCAAGGACCAGTTTAAACTACAACTTTGTGGGGTGGAAGGGTGAGAAGATGTTTTTACAACACAGCAGGATGAATTACTACATGCAGGCTTAGGTCATGTAGAGAGCACATACAACCTGCTGCCTTAACCCTGAGTTATTTTATGATGAGAGATCCTTCTGCAGGGAGGTATTCAAATCACCCTGATTGAACTGGTGCAGAAATTAAATTTCAAATGGTACTTTAAACAGTCAGATGGGGGGGGGGGGGAGCTTCGCCGGCTATGGAACAGTAGCTTTCTACGGAGTTCCGGAATGAATTGATTATATCTGCAAAATACACAGGAAAGACAAACCGTGAGTTAAAATTCCTTTGCTGTTTGCTTTCTGGAAGGTATATGCAGAAGCAGAGATAAAAGAAAATAAAAAAAAAGTTTTCCTTTGCTGTGGCTGCCCTTGATTGTTTATGAGCTCCAGATGGGAGAAAAAGTCCCTTCCCCCTCTCGGAAACGTGAACGTTCGCATCCCTCGGATAACAGTTTGAAAAGGTTAATTAGGATCCTTGACTCGAGAGCTACTGAACTTTCTTATCAACTTAAGCAACAGGGTCCAGAAAAAGAACAACGAGGCTGTGAAGCCGAGGCAGTGAGGGGAAGGGGCGGAAAAAATGGCGGATTCTGCTGGCAAATTCCCAGCTGGGGCCAAGCCAAAGACAACATCTCCAGTTAAGCTCAAGGGGGCAGCACCAGATTGGGAGAAGCTATATTACAGTTTCAAAATTCTATTGAATCAGGGCAGCAGAAACATACAGATGCAATTGAGAATTTTCGTAAAGAACATAAGGAGGATATGAAGCAAATGAAAGAATCGATGGACCAGGTGAAGATGAAATTCAAGATCTACAGGTTAGAGTTGATAAGGTGGAAAAAGCCCAGGCGAAGGATGAAAAAAGTTTTGAAAAGTATTGAAATGAAATTTAATGAGATGGAAACACAGATGATCAACATGCAAGATAGGCAACGCTGTTCCAACATCCGGATCAGAGGCTTCCCCGTGGAGATGGGGGAGACTGGATATAAGTTAAGAGGCAGTATTTTGGAATGGATGAACGAAGCTGTCTCTGGCGATCAATGGGACAATATGGACATTGAGATAGTGCATAGAGTGGGAGTGTTAAGGCGCGGCATGACATCCAGAGATGTTGTAATGAAATTGCAAATTTATACAAGAAGGATGTCTTTATGAATGCGATCAGAAAGCAAGGCCAAGCAGTTTTTAAGGGAGCTACTTTGCAAATCTACAATGATCTCTGTCAGCAAACAATTACTAATTGGAGGCGAAGTGTTAAACCGTGCACAGCAGTCTTGATCAGGAAGGGAATAAAATACAACTGGGGCTATCCGGTTTTTTCTTACTTTTTTGTGGAACAGTAAGAGATACAAGATCTCATCATGTGTCCAAGGTATGGGGCTGCTGGGAGAGTTGGGGCCTTCACAATGATGGTGAGGGTCCAGAATCGACGGGTCAACTGGAAGAAGAAGGAGCAAGCGGAGGAATAGTATAGGACATTGTTCCCAATATGAGAAGAAAGAAGAAAGGAAAATGTTTTATAAAGAAATCATCCGGGAGGGAATGAGGGGCTGCCTGTTCGGGTGGGTGATGGTTCCTTCCCCCCACTTGGATAGGTGGGTAGGTTAGGGTGGGCAAGTTGCCCTGGCTTAGCAGGGGGGGTAGTTTAGCTGAATGTGGGGGGTGGGTTAAAGGTATGTAGTGTTATTGTTTTCACTTTTAGGGACCAAAAAGAAAAAATGATGTTAATAGATGGATCATAAGTAAGAATTTCAACTTTAAATGTTAAAGGACTAGGTACAGTTACCAAGAGGAGGCGAATAGAAGCACTCTTAAGAAGGATAAGGCGGATATTATATTCTTGCAAGAACGCACCGGGCAAGGAAAGGAGTTAATGAATTGAAACTGAGGTGGTCTAGAATATATGAGGATAGCATGTGGAACGTCTAAATCAAGAGGAGTAGCAATTATAATGTCAAAGAATTGTGGTTTAATGTTTTAAAGGTAAAAAAGGATGATACAGGTAGATATATTATAATGTATGGGACCTTGGGAGGAGAAGAATATGTTATAGTTAATGTTTATGCTCCCAATCAAAATCAAGGAGAATTTTATCAACATGTGTTTAAAGAAATGGGTAATTTCAAAATCAAAGGGTTATTATGGCTGGGGACTTAACATGGTATTAGATAAAAGAAAAGACAAATCCAATCCGACGAGAGAAGATCAGAGAAATAATTTAACGATTTTGAATAAGTTATTAGTAAGGAAGGGTTGCTAGATGTTTGGAGAGGGGTCAAGGGGAACAAGGAAAGATAACATTCTACTCAACAGCAACTAAGAACTATTCTAGGATAGACTTTATATTTGTGTCCAAGACCCTGTTTTCAAAGGTCTTGGGCACAGAGATAGGAGTAATAAAAGCTACAGACACGCACTGGTTAATATGGATTTGAAGATACATAAGGATTATAGAGAAGCGAAAAGATGGAGATTGAATTGTAATATTTTTCGTTTTAAACATTTAACAGAAAAAATAGAGAAGGAATTGAGGGAAATTTGGGAATTAATCAAACAGAAGAATGTACTGAAGCGATAATATGGGATACAATGAAGAGTGTAATGAGAGGAATAGGATTGAGGGAGGCAATAAATTTGAGGAAACAACAAGAAGTTTTTCATCAAAAGCTAGAGGGGGAGATTAGGGATTTGGAAAAGAAGTATTTAGAGAAGAGGGATAAAAAGATTTTTGCAGAATTACAGGGTAAAAGAAAGAATTGGAGAATAAAGAATTGGATAAGGTACAAAGGAATTTGATTTACACAAAAGGGAGTATTTTGAGAATAGTAATAAAAATTCTAAAATGTTGGCTAGACTAGCACAATTAAAAAAGGAAAAAGCTTAGTGGGGGTGATTAAAGATAAGAGGGGCAAAGAATATAATTTATTAAAGGATAAACTGAAAATTTTCCATGAATATTATACGGAGTTATATAAGGCAGGAAAATGGTCGGAAGCTGTGAGTAGAAAATATATCGAAAAAAATTTAAAAATAAAATCCAGGAAGAAGATAGAGAGAAAATGGAGCAACCATTTACAGAAATTGAAATAGAGAATGCTATAATAAATTGAAACGGGAAACGCCAGGATTGGACGGTCTGGGGGCGGAATATTATAAAGTTTTTAAAAAAATGTTAATTCCAAAGTTAAAATGGTTGTTTAATGATATTCTACAGGGGGGAGAGATCCCCCCGTCGTGGAAACAGTCCTTGACTATTTTAATCCCGAAACCAAGGAAGACCAGGTTCTTATAGACCAATATCATTAATTAATCAAGATGCCAAATTATTGACAGCAATTTTAGCTAGAAGAATGAATAGTTTTGTAACTAAGTATATAGGGTTAGATCAATGCGGTTTCATTCAAGGAAGACAAATGGCAGACTTAAACAAGAAAGGTTTGAATAATATATTTAATAAAGAAAAATAATTGAAAGCTTGGGGTTCTTGCATTGGATATTTTAAAGTCTTTTGATTGTGTGGAATGGCCTGCATAAGATGTTAATTAAAAAACTATGGGGTTTGGAGAAAGTTACTAATCAATTACCTATATACTCATAATGTTACGTCGGTAATTGTAAATGCTAGGAATAACAGAAATGATAAGCCTAGGCCGGGAACTAGACAGGGTTGTCCCCTTTCCCCAGTATTATTGTGTTAGTTATGGAATTGTTAGCGAATGCGATAAGACAGGAGAGGAATTTACAGGGGATAGGGATAAAGACTAAATGTAAGATAAACCTTTTTGCAGATGATATAACTGTTAACATTAGAAGGCATATGGAAAATGGGGATTGGGTTAGAGAAACATTTAGATGAATTTAGGGAAGTAACGGGGTTAAAAGTTAATTGGGATAAAATCGGAGGATAATGACATTTAATTATAGTAAACTGGAGGAAAGGGGATTTAAACAAAGGAAAGTTGATATAAAGATTAAAAATATAATTAAATATTTAGGTATTGATATATTAAAAGATATGGATAAAATAGGGGAATGGAATTTTAAAAAATTAAAAGAAGAAGTTAAAATAAATTAGAGGATTATAAAAAATTGGGATTATCATGGTTTGGTAGGATAGCTTTGATTAAAATGAAGATTTTACCGAAGTTTAATTTTTTATTTAGAATGATACCATATAAGATATCAGAGAAAGAAATTAAAGATTGGCAAGTAATTTTAAATAGTTATTGTAATGGGGGAAAAGATCAAGGATTACTAAGAATAGATGGTATAAAGCTCAAAAAATAGGGGGACTTGGTCTCCCTAACTTAAAATGGTATTATATAGCTAATCAACTTAGATATATTATGGATATTATTGCTAAGAAGGATTTTATGTGTGGAAAATAGAAGCATTTGAACTGGGTAATAGGGTGGAGAAATTTTTATTTACAAAACAAGGACATATTATGATAAAAAGATTAGAAAATCCCTTTTTAAAAAATATGTTAGAAATTTGGGGTAGAAATAAGGAAATATTTTTACCAGGTATATCCCCGCTTACTCCAGTGGTGGTCATGGAGGATTTTCCAGAGAATGTTAGACATTTAGAATGAATTTTTAGAGCGAAAAGCGTAATAAGATTAATGGATTGGCTGGAAAAAATGGCGACAAGACAGCAAATAATTGATAGGGTTGGGGCAGGAAGAATTTCGTGGTTAAACTTAATTCAACTAGTACAATGGGGTAAGAAATGGAAGAGGAAACAGGAGCATGAAAGATTTCACCGCATTTGAGCAGTTGGTTATGTCTAGAGAACTTATAGAAGGAAATGCATCAGCCAGGGGTCTTACAAAGATGTTATATAAAATGTTGCAGAAATCAGAAGAGCAAGCGTAAAATCTTAAAATAGTTTGGGACACAGAGTTTGAAGAGGAAATATCAAAGGATGAGTGGAATAAGATTTGGGATAGGCGAATATTGAAAATATGTCAATAAGAATTAAGAGACATTTTTACAAGCTAATTTGGGAGATGGTATTTGACTTCGGTATAGAATAGATAATAAATGTTCTCCAATGTGCTGGCGAGGGTGTCAGGAGCTGGGTACATATGCTCACATGTGGTGGAGTTGTAAAAATGATTTTTGGAAAATGATTTTGAAGAAATATCAGAAATTGTTGGAGTTGATCTAGAAATTTGTCCTAAATTAGCTTTGCTATCAATAACTGAAAAGGTGACCGGTCCCTCAAAATGTTAAAGAATTAATTATAAATTGTTAATGGCAGGTAGATTAATGATAGCAAGGAAATGGAAAATTCAGCAAGTTTTCACTATTACCGATTGGTATAAAGAAGTATGGGATATGGCATTAATGAAATGTTGACTTGTAATATCAAATGCAAAAGGGGTCAATTAAAGAAAAATATTTTAAGGATATTGGGGTTTATTTTTGGAACATGTGTTAAAAAAGGGGAAAGGGAGTATGCCCTGTCAAGATATGTTGTATTTTTGGAATAATGAACAATTATAGAGATATTGTATTATTTGGTCCCGTGGTGATGGGAGCACTATATAAGTTATATGTGTGTTATTTTCTTTGTATTGTTGAAAAATTTTTTTAAAAAAATATTTTAAAAAAATAAATAAACAGTCAGATGTGTGTGTGTGTGTGTGTGTGTGTGTATCCAGGCAGGATTTTGGTTTTGACTGATGCCCTTTTGCCTTGGCAGCTTTCTCCTGAGAATGCCTACAAGGTGCTGTGTGTTGCAGACATGTACCAGTTACCTGTTACAGTGTTTGTCCCCAGGCATGTGCACAGTGGACTTGCTTCTTTCCATTTCATTTCACACTTGACCAGTTGTAGTATGAACAGACACATGTGGCAGGCACAATCTTGCTTCTGTTAAGTGTTTTGATATATATTTTTTTATAAATGGCTCTGATTAGCACTCCCACATGAGTTGTAACATTCTTTACTTAACAGGCTTTGAGAAAGGTGTGAAATTCTTTCCTGCATGTGAAAAAACACTGAAGAAAATAATTTCTTAACAGTTCCTCTTATACAAAAGTTCCTTTTCTACATTTTTACAGTAGGAACAAGAAGAGTTTCTTTGGCTTATTATGGGCCTGAAACTGGTTCTCACTGGTGATCCTCTGATGTTCAAACAAAAATGAAAGCTTCCCACTTAACCTCACCACCAGAATTCGGGGAGGTTCTTCTTTTGTTACATTTTGGTTGTGTTAGTACAAAAGGAGCTATCAACAGTAGCTATTGTTGAATTTCTACTGGAATCCGAAACATGGGATAGAGGCATGTTTGTTATGGTCCAGGGTGGGTCTCTTAGTTTTTTGTGTGTCTGCAAAAAAAATGTTATAAAGACCTATTCCTGTCTCACAGAGAATTATGGAAAACTTTTTTTAAAAATGTTTGAATTGCATCAGTATCCACAAAGGAAGGAGGCTAGTGAAGTAGCAGATGGCATGTTTCCTAATTTTGCTCTAATCAAATGGTGCGATATAATCACTAAAACAGCACTTTTTGCATTAGCTTATGCTGAGTAAAGTTTGCTACTGTGTTTGTGAAATAGGCCTTTTCTATAGAAGGCATATAGTGTGCTGTTAATTGCTGTATCTACTTTCAATTTCATCGCAGCATTGAGATCCGAACCCTGCACAAAGAGCTCTTCCTTTCCTGCTTTTCTGCTACACAGCCTCTAGGTGGAGCTGTGCCATAGAGGAATAGCAGAACTACACAAGGAGATAGAGCCCAATTTCCCCCATTGTAATTAATAGCTCATTTTCCCTGTTCTAAAAACCCCCAGGAAAATGCTCTGAAAAAACAGAAGTGAAACTGGAGGATCACAACATCATCTAAAGAGCCCACAATCATGAGCACACAATAAATGCCTCGTGTAGAAAAGCCCATAGTCTGGTGAATGATGGAATGGAGGGGAGCTGCTTTGTACAGAGCACCCTTCTAATGGTGCAAGGGTCATGGTTGGTTCCCAAGTAGAAGGCCTTTTCATGGCAAACCTATAAAGAATATTTCAAAGAGTTAACGTCCCCATTTTTTTTAGAGCAAAGTTGCAGCCTAGACATAAGACTGCATTTTAAAGATGTGCTTTTCTTGCCTGCCTCTTCCTCATCAAGTGGAACTGAATTAGATCTTCCTGCAGAAAAGCTGGCCTTTGGTGTATGGTGTTTGTTCTTTCCCCCCTATTCTGCAATTAATATTTTATTTGAATGTGTACCTTTTGGGAGTAGTTCGTGACCATATGGTCCAGAATTATGCACTCTGAATCATAATGATTTCTTGACTGCTACTACTGCTGTTTAAAATGTAGATGGAAACTCTGTGCTAGGGACCCTCCCATGTTTTATCACTCTGCTAGTTAGTTCCTTTACCTCTCCTTTACCTCTTGCCTCTCCAGCTAGTGGAGCTTGAGGAGTTTGCAGTGGCAGTGAAGGAGAATGCCGAGGCAGTGGAAGAACGGCAGGAGACAGACTCCATTCCTCTTGTTGACGACATCCGTTTCCACATAACCAGCAACGTACAAACGTACAGTGCCATTGAAGAGGCTAACCAAAAACTAGAAGCGCTGGATAACTGGCCAGTATAGGACTTGAATGCTAATCTAGGACTTTATTTATTTTTTATTTATTTATTATATTTATACCCCGCCTTTTTTCCTGCAAGGAACCCAAGGCAGCTTACATAATCCTCCTCCTCTCCTTGTGTGACTTTATGGCGGATCAGCTCAAAGTTTAATTATTGATGCTCTTCTCATATTTTTCTCCTGCCTTGCCCCCTGAATCTTGTAGCTCCTTACTCTTTTTGTGCATGGTTTCAGTTTCTAACTTTTTTTAGTATCTTGACTAAAGATACTAAAATCCTGATAAATTTTTCTTTTCCCAAGAATCAGGTCCCAAAAGCAGCTCAAATTTAAAAAAATCATTACATGATAGTGCTGATGGGTGATCTGCAAACCCAGTTTAATTAATGTACTGTTTGGCACATTGTGATATCACCAGATGTTGCAGGTCAACAATGCCTAGTGAAAATTGGTGCAACTTGCAGAGCATTGGCACAACAGCTTCTTGCAAGGAGACCAAAGCAGATGAAATTCAAGACATTGGGTAGTTAGGAATAAATCAGGCTGTCTTTCATGATCCATATTTTACAGGGTAAGCTGTATCTACTTTCAATTTCATCGCAGCATTGAGATCCGAGCCTAAAAGAGTTAGATTCTTTTACGGAGCTATAGGGATGTTGTGTTCATGCAGTGCCGTGATAACTACATTTTCCTGCTTCTTGCCTTGTAGAAAAGGCTGTGTCTATTCATCCTGCAGCCTTATCTTACAGATTTACACAGTTGGGGCAGAAGAAAAACCTTAGCTTTCTAATCCAGATGCCTTATTCTTCCAGAAGTTAATGTTAATTCACAAATTTGTTTATTATTCCCCACTTCCACTATACTTATTGGAATAGGGTGCTCTACCAAATTGCATGGCTTGATGTCTGTCTTGGGTGCAAAAACACTTGGCCACCTACTGCTTTGTTGTTGCTGCTTTTGTAGGGGGTACGGCGGCGGCAGCGGCAGGCAAACGTGGTGGTGCAGTAATAACTTTTGTTACATGTCTGTTCCATTGCAAGCTTAGTTGTGACATTTCTTACATTTCACTGGATTTGAGGATTTAGTTGAAGTGGCTTACACAGTCTTCAAATTCTGGTATGGAGGATGTCTGATTGTGGCATGCTTGCATGATACTATGATGGACAGATGCATCATTGTTTTCCTTTGCAGTAGAAGCAGAAATTAGCCCAGAGCAGATGTTGGTATTCTATGGGATGGGGGAATTATCATCATGCTGACTAGCTCCACCCCTTGACACACTCATTGTGCAAACATTTAGTGGCACATTTGCATATGTGCCACCCAATGCAACATTGGAGTTTACAGATCACGTAATTCTGGTCAATGCACATTGGGGGATCTTATGCCTGGTATACACATGTATACCTTATGCAAATGTGATATTCAGCAATCAGCACATGGCTGATGGGTGCATTGACAGCAGCAGATGAAATGGCATACAGTGCTAATGTCTACTTTGGGCTGTTGACAACAGAAGCTGTAAATAGCTATGTCAGGCTGATTGTTATGGTTGCCAAGAGTGGTAAGAGAAACAAAGCCCTACCATGGCAAAGTGGGACATGTACCACCCTCCTGTTCTGTGTGGATGATATCTAGGGACTGAAGAATATCTGCATGCAAAGCAGCAGGGCAAGGACAGAGAAGTGCCCTCAGCTAGTATGAGCTGCTCTGATTGGCCTGTATTAACCTGCTTCAACATTTGGGGCTGATGCACTGCATATTGGGTGTGGGTTGGTATTCAGCCTAAGGACTAAGGACTAAGCTCCTGGTGACCAGAATCTAAGTAAACAGTGGCTCACCACCCAGAGTGTGTTCCACCCCACCCCCCAATCTGTCTTCTCCACACACACCCCACCCCAGTCTGTCCTCCATAACATGGAGGGCTGGAAGAAGGTGCAGTCTGGGCTGTGTAGTGCCCATTCCAGCTTCAGTGTAAGTATTTATCTCTCTGCCGAATTTATTAAAACATCAGATATACCATGGGGTATCCCTTAAGGCTGCCATGAGTTAGTGGATTTTGAAGGCAAAGAACTTTCTTAAATTTTCCTAGAGATCACTTTGAGATTTTGGCATTTTCTCCCTGGATGGCATGAGTAATTTAGGGAGTTCTGGTGGGAAATTGAGAAATGCAGGAAAAGGGTGTGTTGCCCAACCTGGAAACAACACTAGCCAAGAGCATGTAGGGCTCTTGGTGCATTACCTCTTTGGGATTACGTGCTTAGGTATACAAATTTGACAGGGAAATAGATGAGGTCCCTTTGGTGATGCCATCTATCCAGCTTGGCGGGACAATACTGGAAAATGTCGATCATTTTCTCTATCTTGGCAGCTATCTTTCTGTTACAGCTAACATCGACAGTGTCTGAGCTCCGCAAGTGCTGCATCGTCTGAGCTCCGCAAGTGCCGCGTTTTCTCAAATGAAACATAGAGTGTTCAAGGATCGGGATATTTGTAAGAAGACCAAAACACTGGTTTATGAAGCCATTATACAATGGCTTCATAAACCAGTGTTTTGGTCTTCTTACAAATATCCCGATCCTCGAACACCAACTTAATTGTATGCCTGCGAAACATGGACTATCTATAAACGTCACCTCCAACTCCTTGAAAGATTTCATCAATGTTGCCTCCGGAAAATCCTGTGAATTACTTAGGAAGATAGGCGAACAAATGTCAGTGTACTGGAAGAAGCAAAGACTACTAGCATTGAAAAAATGATCCTTCAACGCCAACTTCAGTGGACCGGTCATGTTGTTCGAATGCCTGACTGCCGTCTCCCAAAGCAGTTACTTTATTCCCAACTCAAGGATGGAAAGCGGAATATCGGTGGTCAATATAAGAGGTTTAAAGATGTTCTTAAGGCTAATCTTAAAAATGCAATATAAACATCAAAAACTGGGAAGCTCTGGCCCATGAACGATCTAACTGGAAGTTGGCCTTTCACAAAGGTTCCATGGACTTTGAAGAAGCCCGAGTGCAAGGTGAAAGGGAGAAACGTGCTAAGCGAAAAGCACGTCAAATGAATCCTTTGCAAGACCATCTTCCATCTGGTAACCTGTGTCCTCACTGTGTGGATCTAGAATTGGCCTCCACAGTCACTTACGGACCCATCCCTAGAGTCTACACAATTTTCTTTAGAATTCTTTAGAATTCTCCTCCTTTTAAAATCTCCTTTTTGTAAATTCTCTTTTTATCTTGGAAGACAATCTTACTCGGTCACGAGTGATCGCCTGACTGACTGACTGACAGATGAGGTCCATTTTGGGTTATCTTAGCTATGCGGGGGTTGATCACTCCTATACAAATACTGTTGCTAAGTGTTACTGCAATTGCATTAGTAGAATAACTTTAGTGGAGGCACTTATTTGACAGATATTGTGTGATATTGTGCCCTTATTACTTTAACTTTCCATGCACTGATAAGTACTTGCAACCTAAGTGAGGCCAAGAATGTGTTTTTTTCTTTCCATGGCCAGGGCTGTTGTGAAGTGAGAAGCCTATGCTGTGTGTTTGTTGTTTTGTTTTTTCAATTTTCCTGTCTGGTTTCTTATTGTGACTTTTTAAAGGTAGATAATATTATGCAACCATGTACTCCCAGAAGGTACTCCCTGCCAAGCTAGACATACTTTTCATTAAATGCTTTGTGACAGAGTTGACATACAATGGAAGGTGGTAGATATGTGTGTCCCCAACATTTTACAACTCAGCAACTCATGCCACTGGAGAGGTACAGTAGCTGAACTGAGTATATTTTTAGTGTTATCTTGGCTATCTCCAAAGGCTTATATATTATCCTGTATCTGGTGTTGTTTCCATGTGGACTCTCCTAAACGTCTTGAGACACTTAAACTCTGTCTTGTTTCAGTCTCTGCTTTGAAATACATAGAACATCCCATAGCAAAGTTGAGTAGCTGAATGAGACCTCCCCCCCCCCAAGTGTGCACAAAGCTTTGCAACTTGTAACCTAGTTTGGATCTATAAAGCAAGATGCAAATGCAGCAAGGGCCCATGCAGTGTTTGTTAAGTGAAACAGATAAGAACTCCTTAGAGTTTTGATGTTTTGTTTCCTGAATTTATGCCAAGGAATGCACACCTCTTAAAGGAGTGGTGCTTGTTCAGAATCAAGTGGAACAGCTCTGTTATACAGGAACAATAAACTAACCACCCAGCTAAGGTATTATTTTTCTTTAATCAAAAGTAGTTTTAAAAGCCAGGTTTGATGCTGGAGTGCTCGGAAATCTGGGCATAAATCCTCTCTGTTACGGTTTTTTGTCATGGTAGCCACCTGAAAGGGCACCGTCTGTGAACAAGAGGACATCATGCTAGAGGGGACCCATAACTTCATAGAATCATAGAATCATAGAAAAGTAGAGTTGGAAGGGGCCTACAAGGCCATCGAGTCCAACCCCCTGCTCAATGCAGGAATCCAGGTCAAAGCATCTCTGACAGATGTCTGTCCAGCCGCACCTTGAATGCCTCCAGACTGGGAGAGCCCACCACCTCCCTAGGTAGTTGATTCCATTGTCTTATTGCTCTGACAGTCAGGAAATTTTTCCTGATGTTTAGGTGAAATCTAGGTTCCTGTAACTTGAGCCCATTATTCCGTGTCCTGCAAACTGGGATGACCGAGAAGAGATCTTTGCCCTCCTCTGTGTGACATCCCTTCAAATACTGGAAGAGTGCGATCATATCTCCCCTCAGTCTCCTCTTCTGAAGGCTAAACATGCCCAGTTCTTTCAGTCTCTCCTCATAGGGCCTTGTTTCCAGTCCCTTTATCATCCTTGTTGCCCTCCTCTGAACCCTCTCCAGTTTGTCTATGTCCTTGTTAAACTGAGGTGCCCAGAACTGGACACAGTACTCAAGATGAGGCCTAACCAGTGCCGAGTAAAGGGGAATTATCACTTCCCGCGATTTGGAAGCTATACTTCTATTAATACAGCCCAAAATTGCATTTGCCTTCTTTGCAGCCACGTCGCATTGCTGGCTCATATTCAGTTTGTGATCTACCACAATTCCAAGATCCTTCTCACTTGTAGTATTGTTGAGCCAAGTGTCCCCCATTCTGTAACTCTGCATTTGGTTTCCTCTCCCTAGGTGCAGCACTTGGCATTTATCCCTGTTAAATTTCATTCTGTTGTTTTCGGCCCAGCGCTCCAGCCTATCGAGGTCACTTTGAATTTTGTTTCTGTCTTCCAGAGTATTAGCTGTTCCACCCAACTTTGTGTCATCTGCAAATTTGATAAGCATTCCCTGTACCTCCTCATCCAAGTCATTATTCTTTATTCTTCTGCTGATTTCACTGTGTCCCTTGGTCATTCTCAAAGCCGTCTGAATTCTTTCTCATAATATCTGTTACATTTAGCAAGCCAGTGATATTAACATTTAGAGTTTACATGACCGCTAAATTAATGAGGCAAAATGAAACAAAAGCACAGGAAGGATTGGGGGAAAAAGCACCCTAACATTTTCCACTTCCAAGTGTCTAGTAAAGCAAAAGTGAAATGGCAAGAAACATGCCACTGAGGCACTGAAATAACTTTCTCTTTTTTAAAAATTGTATTGGCTGTGAAAAGGTTGTTGACTTCTGGGATAAAAAGTCAGGGTGCCCTTTCTATTTTCTTACCCAGTGACAAAGCTTTGCTCAAACTGTGATTGTGCAAAGTGTGATTGCATTTAGTAGCGAAGTCTTTAGTTCAGCTCCTTGGGTGAATTGTCCCATCACTCCAACTGTCTTGCCCTTTGCAAATCAACACTGGGATGGGGAGCAGATACTAGCAGAGCAGCTGCTTAAGATAGAGTGAAAAATTATTACTTTAAATGCAAAAAGAGATAAATTAATGGGGTTCTAATATTTATTGAACTTATTCTTGGCTATTGGTATAATTCTACTGCAAGGCAACATAAACATAAGTATTTTCTTTTCACTGTTTATGGTCCCAGTTTGTTTATATTGGCTCCGCCCTCTGTTGTTAAAAATAAGGAGAATGTAAAGCTTTTCAGAATGGCATTATAATAATATATTTAAAAGCTTAATATATAAGCATGTGTGCAGCAATAAAGAGTCTATTTCATTAGATCTGTTTTTTACTTGCCTCATTCATTCTAATAATGTGTGCTATGAAAGTTTCAGGTTACTTGGTGCACACGCACACACCCACACCCACACACCAGCTTCTTCCATCCAGTAGCTGTGGTTCCAGTGGCACATGTGTAACTGCCAAAGGTTGCAGAAATGCTCCCCCCCATTCCCCCCCCCGACACCATCAAATTAGAATGTTAATATTCTGTCATTGGTGTGGGCAAAGAGCTGAGTGCTTGGTAGTGGTGGTTTTGATACCACTAAATTCGATACTTCTGACAATGATCATGAGGTAAATATGCTACTTACATATCATTTCACAGCCCCTTTGCTTCATGAAATGCCAATACTCCCTAACTCCAACTATATAATAACAATCAGGGAAGTAAGAGTAGTGAGTCCATCATAGGGCTTTATTACATTACCTGGTCCTGTCAGAGAAAGCATCTAGGCCCAATACATCTGATCAAGTACCATTAAACACACTACTGGGGGGTAATTTGTTTTGTTCAGCAATTGTTTGTATTTTGTCACATCTCTGATATATATCTCAAGCCTGGGATCTGACTGAGATAAATTCACCCATTAACTACCCTAAGAGAAAGTGAAGGTGATAAAGAGTTTGAACAACTCTTGTGTGTGTCCTTACTCCACATTTTCAGTGTACAAAGACTCTTCTCCTTGTCTTTGGTTTTCTACTAAAGTAGGGGTGGAGAACCTCAGACCCAATGGCCAAATCCAGCCCTCCTTGGGTCCCAATTTGGCCCTCTGGGAGTCCCCAGAAGTCCATGTCCCCTGGCCCCGCCCCCTCTCTCCAACCACCAATCAGTTGGTCTCCAACCACCAACCAGTTGGTGGTTTCCCAACTCTTGCCCAGTCCCCCCCCCCCATTCTAAATGGTTGAAAGGCCTCTCCTAAGGCTTAGTTAATGGCAGGAAGAGCTTTAAGCTAAAATATGCTGGTATTTTGGGTAACTACTTTTTCCTTCAGCCCTGTCCACCACTGCAAATGTGGCCCCTGATTGCTTCTCCAAGCCCTTGGACTGAAAGAGGTTCAGAGTCCCTGTACTAAAGTGTCTCAGTACTTGAGGCTGGCCAAGGCTGTGAAACTGCTGTGGAAGTGTGCCACTGAAAGAGAAAGCCCTGCTGCTACTGCCTGTGTTCTGGTTAGTCAGTAAGTAGGTGAGGGCACTTACATTTCCATGGCTTTCACTCCAGGGCTTTATAGGAACAGCATTATACCAAACATGAATAATTAAATAAACCAAAGATGCCTGCTCTAAAAGAGCAGCAACCACAAGACTTCAAACATGGCCAGCAACACTACATCTTTTTTTTAAAGGGACTTCAATATCTGACTTTATGGGTTGCATGAAGGGTAGGTGTGAAAATAAATGGTCACAGGAGGATAAAGAAATAGTTTGAAGGAAGAAATTTCACTGCCTAATAACCTGGCCAGATATACGTTTCCTTGTTAAAGTGGTGTGTCTGGAGCTTTTTAGAAAAGGAAAAAGTCAGAGATACAGTTCAGAAGCGTGACTTCAAGAGTAAGAAAATATGTGGTGGTGGGCTGAGTCAGGAGAGTCCCAGCAACACTTTAAAGCACAGTGCAAAGTATTTACTAAAGAAACGAAAAGCCAGGGTAGTGTTCTCTTATGTGGATGATAGTGATACTAGTGGGCATTTCTGTACCATTAGAAATTTGCTCTGCAAAATGGAATGTGTTCTTTTCCTGGAAGATGAGAAAAGTGCCCCAAGTCAGCAAGCTATATATCCCCATTTGTATTGTGATGCTCATCTGGGCCTCAATGGCTGGATTCTTGGGTGCGAATACAGGATTCACACTCCTATTGGGGGCAACCGGTTAATATTGTTTCTCAGAACATCAGCTGGATTGGGGCCAAAAGTTTTGCAGTATTAGACTCTGCCATCCAGGTTTTAGCTGAGCAAAGCAAGTGTAATGGGAGTCGCGGAAGATGGCGAGGAGTACAGGAGTGTTGTACAGAGTTCTGCCTCTATGCTCTAGGTTTGCTTTAAGAAAGCTAATCAGCAACCGGCCTTGGCTACTTGGCTGCTTGCCAGCCTGATGCAATCAAGAGCACCTGCGCGTGATCTGGCTGCTGGCCAGAGGGATGACACTGCGAACAGTGCACTGCAAACAGTGCAAACAGCACAGGTGCTAGCAATGAAGCTCAAGATCTGCAACCCAAGAAGCTTGGTGCTAGAAGAGTATTTAAGACGAGCAAGTGCAAACTGAGGGTGTGGTTGTTAGTGGTGGTGGTCGTTAGTGGCAGTTGGTCGGTTGCGTGTGGAGTGCTGAAGAACTGGAAGGACAGAGGAGGAGCAGAGGAAGCTGTGCAGAGAGCCTTGCAGAAGCCCAACGTGAAGAGCCCATACCCAGGCGGAGAGCTGCTGGACCTAGCATTCGGGTTGGTTGAACAGTGACTGTGCAGCTAAGTGGTGGGATTTCCACCAGGGAACTGGGAGTAGCATTGTTGTACTTCAGGCTTAACTTTACAATAAACATGTTTGGCTTTGACTTCCTGGAGGAGTCAGAAAATTATGGTCAGAAAATCCCTCAAAGAACCTTTGCCAATCCCTTTTGGGGATCCTGTGGCAAAACAATTGGCATAGTCTGTTGTGATATGTATCACTTTACCAGCTGTAGCACATTGTTTACACATGGAAGGGACAGAATGGCGAGGTAAACAGGTTTGTTATGTCTTTCTGGATTCTCGTGTTTTCGCATGGGAAACTAGACTGTGAGAAACAATATGAGCTGGTCACATGGTTTGTATGTTCTGATGACGTGCTAACTTGTTTTTCTGTCTGAAGCCATCTTAGAGAGAAGCTGGACTGCTTTCTCTCTTCTTGTTGTTCTTCTTGCTGGACTTTGTTACTGCAACAATGCTGAGGTCTTTGCTGAGGTGGAGTGAAGCTCAACTTACTCCACTGGATGTAATGCTTGCTATGCATTTATACTCTGCACATGGACTGTAACTAGGAAATGTATACTCTGTAGAACTTTACTTGCTCAGTGAATAAACAGGTAGAATTAGACCTGTGGTGTTACAGAGTGTTTCCTGACTCCATTGATTAATCTGCAACGGAGAAGCTGGAATCTGGTTAACTGGCACAACACGCTGCACGCTGCTGCGAGGAGAGAGGTGAGATCTGGAAGATCTGTGTGTGGAATTTCAGGCGTCTGCTGGCACACAGACAGGATTTAAATCTCCCAACCCGCACACACTCTGCTCACGCTCCAACATAGTCGGCAGGATTTTCTGACCGTAATGCTCCTAGCATTGGTGATTGCTTACATTGTGATCATATGCTTGTGGAGGAAAAAGCCTGTGGAACATTATGTGAAGCTGAGCCAAACTAGAATCCCTGGATGGCCCTGTACTGGTGCCTGGGCTCCTGTAGCTCAAGTTCTGAATCAGCTGGTGCCCCCACTTGCATGGGAAGATGAGATGGCAGAGTTTGGAGGCCCCTCCCCCGACACTGTGCTGAAGTGTATGCACATATTGGGCGTGGGGGAACAAGGGGGGAAGAATGGCTGGGCTTGGATGGGTCTTTCTCACTGCGCCCCGTGCCCTGTGGGAACAGCTAGAAGCTGTCAGGGAGGAGGGGCAGCAGCAGAAAGAAGAAATCATTGCTCTTCGAGAGCAGAGAATTCTCCTCAGAGAGGCACTGGAAAGTGCACAGGGGAGGGGGAATGTAGCAGAGGAGCGAGCCACTACAATGGCTGTTCGCTTTGCTCAATTAAAGCACCAGAAGCAGGCTAAGCACATTCCAAACCCTCGTAAAATCAGAGCTCTCACAAGATCTCACGACTGGAACCCAGAAACCTGGGACGGAGATATGTGGAGTACTGAAGAGTCAGACTAGACAGAGGGGGAGGAGGATGCGGACCAGGGAGTGAAAGTGAGACTCTTAATCACTAACAAGACGAAGGGACCACCTGGCAATATTGGTGCTGCACAGACCACCAGGACAGTGAAGGATTATGCCCAGCAAGAGCTGGCAGAAATCACCAGGAATGCAACCCAGCGCCCAGGGGAACAGTTAAGCCAATGGTTGGTAAGGCCCTGGGACCAAGGGGCAGACAGCATTTATCTGGCTGCGGAGGAATTGACAAAGTTGGGAGCATTGTCAAAAGACACCCTAATTAACCAATACCTGAAAAACCCAATCCAGGAGTGGTGGGGTCTTTACTGAATTGGTGCATAATGGCTGTACAACAATGGTACCCAGCTGCTATGGATTGGGAGGAGCAATTGCCTGTGTGGCAAACAATTGATGAAGCCATAGTACAGCTGTGAGGTATGGCCATGCAAATGGGAATTTATCAGGCAGGGTTTCAGGGACCTGATAACCCTGCCTGTGCCCTCACGGCAGGAATGAGGGCACAGCTGATGAAAGGAGCCCCCTCTCATATGTGTGGTGCATTGCTGGCATTATTGGGACCAGCGCAAGGTTCGCCTGTAGGTCAGGTGACAATCTTACTGGGGCAGTTGGGAGCCATACAAAAAGAGAGACCAATGTGCAGCCTCGGGCTAGAGAAGCCAAGAAGGGGGAGGAATCCAGCAAGCAGGCAAAGCACCAGAGTAATAAGAAACCTCGCTGGCAGATGTTCAGGGAACTAATAGAGAGCCAAAGACGGAGATTGATGGCATTCCAACAGCTAAGTTATACAGACTCTGGAAAAAGAAGTGTGCCAATAAGGAGAGACAGGGGAATAGAATCATAGAATCATAGAATCATAGAAAAGTAGAGTTGGAAGGGGCCTACAAGGCCATCGAGTCCAACCCCCTGCTCAATGCAGGAATCCAGGTCAAAGCATCTCTGACAGATGTCTGTCCAGCCGCACCTTGAATGCCTCCAGACTGGGAGAGCCCACCACCTCCCTAGGTAGTTGATTCCATTGTGTTATTGCTCTGACAGTCAGGAAATTTTTCCTGATGTTTAGGTGGAATCTAGGTTCCTGTAACTTGAGCCCATTATTCCGTGTCCTGCAAACTGGGATGAACGAGAAGAGATCTTTGCCCTCCTCTGTGTGACATCCCTTCAAATACTGGAAGAGTGCGATCATATCTCCCCTCAGTCTCCTCTTCTGAAGGCTAAACATGCCCAGTTCTTTCAGTCTCTCCTCATAGGGCCTTGTTTCCAGTCCCTTTATCATCCTTGTTGCCCTCCTCTGAACCCTCTCCAGTTTGTCTATGTCCTTCTTAAAGTGAGGTGCCCAGAACTGGACGCAGTACTCAAGATGAGGCCTAACCAGTGCCGAGTAAAGGGGAATTTATCACTTCCCGCGATTTGGAAGCTATACTTCTATTAATACAGCCCAAAATTGCATTTGCCTTCTTTGCAGCCACGTCGCATTGCTGGCTCATATTCAGTTTGTGATCTACCACAATTCCAAGATCCTTCTCACTTGTAGTATTGTTGAGCCAAGTGTCCCCCATTCTGTAACTCTGCATTTGGTTTCCTCTCCCTAGGTGCAGCACTTGGCATTTATCCCTGTTAAATTTCATTCTGTTGTTTTCGGCCCAGCGCTCCAGCCTATCGAGGTCACTTTGAATTTTGTTTCTGTCTTCCAGAGTATTAGCTGTTCCACCCAACTTTGTGTCATCTGCAAATTTGATAAGCATTCCCTGTACCTCCTCATCCAAGTCATTAATAAAAATGTTGAAGAGCACCGGGCCCAGGACCGAGCCCTGTGGTACCCCGCTCGTACCTCTCCCCCATTTTGAGAAGGAACCATTGATAAGCACTCTTTGAGTCCGATTCTTTGGCCAATTGTGGATCCACCTGATAGTTGTTCCATCTAGCCCACTCTTAGCTAGCTTACTAATCAGGATATCATGAGGCACTTTGTCGAAAGCTTTGCTGAAGTCCAGGTATATAATGTCCACAGCATTCCCACAGTCCACAAGGGAGGTTACCCGATCAAAAAATGAGATCAGATTAGTCTGACAGGATTGTTCTTGACAAATCCATGCTGGCTTCTAGTAATCACTGCATTGTTTTCAAGGTGCTTGCAGACTGACTTCTTATAATCTGCTCAAAATCTTCCCGGGGATTGATGTCAGACTGACTGGCCTATAGTTCCCAGGTTCCTCCTTCTTGCCCTTTTTGAAGATGGGAACAACATTTGCCCTCCTCCAGTCGTCTGGCACTTCACCTGTCCTCCATGATTTCTCAAAGATAATAGACAGTGGTTCTGAGAGTTCTTCTGCCAGTTCCTTTATTACTCTAGGATGCAGCTCATCAGGCCCTGGAGATTTAAACTCGTTCAGAGTAATCAGGTGCTCCTTGACCATTTGCCTATCAATCTCAAGCTGCAATTCTGCCCCTTCAGTCTGCACTTCAGGTTTGCCAGGGGGGTCATAGACCCTCTTTTGGGAGAAGACCGAGCCGAAGTAGGAATTGAACACTTCTGCCTTTTCTTTGTCTTCTGTTATCAATTTGCCATCCTCATTGCGTAGTTGAACCACCAGTTCTTTCTTCTGTCTTTTACTGTGCATGTATCTGAAGAAAGCTTTTTGTTGCTTTTAGCATTCCTCGCTAACCTTAGCTCATTCTCAGCTTTAGCCTTCCTGACACTATTCTTGCAGTTCTGTGCTACCTGCCTGTACTCTTCCCCTGTAGCCTGTCCTTCCTTCCACTTCCTATACGTGTCCTTTTTTGTTTTCAGGTCATCTTTGAGTTTATTGTGAAGCCACATTGGCTTCTTCTGTTGCCCTCTGCCTTTTTTCCTGTGGGAATTGTTTGCAATTGTGCCTTTAAATTTCCTTTTTTAAAAACTCCCACCCCTCCTGGGCTCCCTTTCTTGTGAGAGTCACTTGCCATGGGATCTTACTAATCATTGTTCTGAGTTTGTTAAAATTGGCTTTCCTAAAATCCAGGGTACGTGTTTGGCTACACTCAGCTTTGGCTTCTGTTAGAATCAAGAACTCAAGTATAACATGGTCACTTTCCCCCAGAGTTCCCGAAACTGCCACTTTATCCACTAACTCTTCTCTGTTGGTTAGAATCAGGTCAAGGATAGCCAATCCTCTAGTTCCTTCCTCCACTTTCTGTAGGAGGAAGTTATCAGCAGCACAGCTCAGGAATTTCTTGGAGGGGCCATGTTTGGCTGAATAAGTCTCCCAACAGATATCAGGGAAATTGAAGTCTCCCATTACTACCACATCGTGCCTCCTTGAAACACTGGCAATTTGCTTTTCAAAAGTTCCATCCTCGTCTTCTCCTTGATTGGGTGGTCGGTAGTAGACTCCAACCGCCATGTTCGCTTTATTCTTTGCCCCCTTTATTTTAACCCAGATGCTCTCAATGGGGCTGCCAAGCTCCTCTTCCTGTATCTCTGTGCAGAGATACGTATTTTTAACATACAGTGCAACTCCACCTCCTTTCTGTTGCTTCTGTTCCTTTTGAACAAGTTATACCCTTCAATTGCTGTATTCCAGTCATGGGAGTCATCCCACCAGGTTTCAGTTATCCCTATCAAGTCGTACTTGCCCTCATGTATCAAGAGTTCAAGTTCGTCTTGTTTATTGCCCATACTCTGGGCATTAGTATAGAGACATTGAAGACTATGTGCTTTATAGTCCGACTTTCCCCCTACATTTTGTGGTAGACTATCAATGGGCACCGCTGGAGCTGTTCTCTCCATTGTGGCATAGAGGCCTTCTTCCATTGGTACCCCGAGTTTATGTCTCCCTCCCCTGTTGGATTCAGTTTAAAGCCCTCCTGATTAAGTTCCTCATGCTGTGTCCAAACACATTCTTCCCAGTCCTTGTGAGGTGCAACCCATCCTTTGCCAGCAGTCCATCTTCCAGGAAGTGTAGCCCGTGGTCCCAGAATCCAAATCCCTCACGTCGGCTCCACCTTCGTAGCCAGTCATTCACTCGGAGTATTTTTCTTTCCCTTTCTATGCCTCTTCCAAGTACTGGAAGGATGGATGAGAAAACTATCTGGGCCCGAAGTTCTTGAGTTCCCTTCCCAGCTCTTCAAAGTCTGCCGTGATTTCTTTGTAACTCCGCTTGGCAGTATCATTTGTACCCACGTGGAAGAGAAGAAAGGGGTATGTGTCGGTGGGCTGCATGAGCCTCGGCAGCTGCTCTGTCACATCCTTAATCCGTGCCCCAGGGAGACAGCACACCTGGCGAGTCATGGGTCTTCGCGACATACTTGGCTTCGATCCCCCGCAGGAGGGAGTCTCCCACTACGAGTACTCTTCTCTTCCTCTGCTGTAGGCCTTGGTTTGATTGCCTCCACTTGACTGACCCTCAGCCTCTTGCTCGCTGTCACGTTGGGTGCCCGGTAATCCGTCCTCTGCAGGCTGTCCTCTGCTCTCGTCCTCAAGTACCTGGAAGCGGTTCCCTAGCTCCACTGCTTCCACAGGCGCAGAGTGTCTTGTAGTTCTTCTGCTCCTAACAGTCACCCTTTTTCCAGGGAGTTCCCCCTGCGTTATTTTCCCTTGCCTCTGCAGTCTCCGACTCCGCCTCATCCTGCCGTTGCCCTTCTGGCTCCTGTTACTGTGCTTTGGTGCTGTAGATCCACCGTTCTGTCTAAGAACTCCTCGCTTTCTCTTATGCTCCTGAGGGTTGACACTGCTGCTCCAGTCCTCTGACCTTTTCTTCCATCAGGTGACAGCTTGCACTGTTGCACGTGTAGGCCATGTCGATCTCCGGCAGGAAAACAAACATTGCACACCCCTTGCAGGTCACCACCACTGCTGAGTCCTTTCCTTCCATCGTGCCAATTTCTGTCTTCCTAGAATATATCTATATATATGTTTTATTTTTTATTTATTTATTTATTTATTTATTTTATTTTTATTTATTTTAGCTGAGCTGGCTGACATCCGATACGCTGAGAGAGCTGCGCTGGGAGTGGGAGAGACAGATCTGAACTTCTGTGTGTGGATCTGTGGGGCGTCTGCACACGGGAATAGGATTTTAAATCTTCCATCTCACACAAGCGAGGCGCTCTGCTTTTCCTCGCGAACCTTCACTAATACCTGTATTCCCTTGAGGGCTAGGCCAGATCACGGCGCAATTCGCCCATACGTTCTGCAGGGAACTGTCACCCCCACACCAAGAGGTACAGTGACCCGCCCTCCGGCAGGTACCACCACTGCTTGCCTGCTTGCCTTTTCACAGTCCCAAAAACAGCTGGAGCCTCTCTCCTGTTGTGCTCCTGCTCAGCTGGGAATAGTAACTCACAAGTGGGAAGAGCTACCCCCAGTGCTCTGCCAGAGGATCTGTTGCACTTCCTGCCATGGAATAAAGGGGTGGGGGATGGAAAATGCCCCAACCTTTAGATTAGGGATGTGCAAGGCTCCCCCTTGACCTCCCCTGCCGAACTCCGCTGCCAAACTCCTGTTTGCTCTCCCTGTGCGCTCGCTCTGTTCGCTCGCTCTCTGGGAGCCTGCTTGCCTTTTCACAGTCCCAAAAACAGCTGGAGCCTCTCTCTGTTGTGCTCCTGCTCAGCTGGGAGTCAGGAACAGAATGAGCTCCAGGCCACGCCCTGCAATCAGCCCACTTCCTGCAATCAATCAGCTGCAATCAGCCCCAGGTAGTTGCAGTCAGCAGGAGCTTCTGCTCAACAGAATGAGCTCTCAGGCCACGCCTTTCCTTGCAGCACTTGTTGTTGTACTACTCCGCTGCCAAACTCCTGTTTGCTATCCCTGTTCACTCGCTCTGTTCGCTCGCTCTCTGGGAGCCTGCTTGCCTTTTCACAGTCCCAAAAACAGCTGGAGCCTCTCTCCTGTTGTGCTCCTGCTCAGCTGGGAATAGTAACTCACAAGTGGGAAGAGCTACCCCCAGTGCTCTGCCAGAGGATCTGTTGCACTTCCTGCCATTGGATAAAGGGGTGGGGGGATGGAAAATGCCCCAACCTTTAGATTAGGGATGTGGCAAGGCTCCAGAGGCGAGGCTAATGAAGGCAGCCATCCCTGGAGATCAGGGCCAAACCCCTTTTCAAAGTATGGTGAGAGTGGTGGCACGCACTCCTGTAGAGCACCTTATGGTATGGAAAATCCAACCATATGAAATATGCCCCTCCGGACAACACCTGATAGTGCAGGAGCAGACCTGGCCACACCAGAAGGGATGGTGGTACCTGCCGGAGGGCGGGTCACTGTACAGAGGTACAGAGGTGTGGGGGTGACAGTTCCCTGCAGAACGTATGGGCGAATTGCGCCGTGATCTGGCCTAGCCCTCAAGGGAATACAGGTATTAGTGAAGGTTCGCGAGGAAAAGCAGAGCGCCTCGCTTGTGTGAGATGGAAGATTTAAAATCCTATTCCCGTGTGCAGACGCCCCACAGATCCACACACAGAAGTTCAGATCTGTCTCTCCCACTCCCAGCGCAGCTCTCTCAGCGTATCGGATGTCAGCCAGCTCAGCTTCCTCCTGTTTGCAGATTCCAGTAGTAAGGAAATAACTCTGTAAACTCCACAGATCTATTCTACCTGTTTATTACTTTAGCAAGTATATTCTACAGAGCATACATCTCCTAGTTACAGTCCATGTGCAGAGTATAATGCATAGCAAGCATTTAATCCAGTGGAGCAAGGTGTTTACTCCACCTCAGCTAAGACATTACATGATTGCATTAAGTCCAGCAAGCACTAGTCAGAAGACAAGAGAATGAAGAAGAAGAACAGTTCAACATCTCTCCAAAATGGCTACAGACAGAGAAACAACAAGTCAGTACGTCATCAGAAATACAAACCATGTGACCAGCTCGTATTTCTTTCACACCTACTTTCCCATGAGAAAAACACAGGAAGTAGGAGACAAAACATAACTTGTTTACCAGCCATTCTGTTCCTTTCATTGTAACAATGTGCCACGCTGGTATTGTGATACATGTCACAACAATTAGGAGGGGTGGTAGATCCGGATTTCCAAGGGGAAATAAAAGTCCTACTGCATAATGTAAGCACTAAAGATGTGGTCCTATCAACTGGGCAGCAGATAGCCCAGTTGATTTGCAAAAAAACTAAGTATTCTGTCATCCAGGAAGTAGCTGGGCCAGGCACCTCACCCAGAGAAGAAAAGGGGGTTTGATCTTCAGACGAGGATCTGATACCTGGCCAGAGGGTATGGGTAGAATACCCTAATCAGCCTAGGCAGGCTGGGGAAGTTCTCAGCAAGGGACCAGGGGCCACCTACTGGGTTTTGTTAGCAGATGCCACATCCCCTGTTTGTTTAGACATGGCACAGTTTAAAAATGCCACGCGTGAAAATATCATACTGATGATATTTTCCCTCTCCTGAGTAGATAAAGCACCTTGTGAAAAGAAATGAAGACTGGGAGATAGTGCAAGTGCAGACTGAGGGTGTGGTTGTTAGCGGTGGTGGTCGTTAGCGGTGGTGGTCGTTAGCGGCGGTTGGTTGGTTGTGTGTGGAGTGCTGAAGAACTGGAAGGACAGAGGAGGCTGTGCAGAGAGCCTTGCAGAAACCCAACGTGGAGAGCCCATACCCAGGCGGAGAGCTGGTTCGGGTTGGTTGAACAGTGACTGTGCAGCTAATGGGTGGGATTTCCACCAGGGAACTGGGAGTAGCATTGTTGTACTTCAGGCTTAACTTTACAATAAACATGTTTGGCTTTGACTTCCTGGAGGAGCATTTATTATGGTCAGAAAATCCCTCAAAGAAGCTTTGCCAATCCCTTTTGGGGATCCTGTGGCAAAACAGCAAGGGAAGCATGAAGAGTTCCAGTGACAACCAGAACTTTACTCTGCATTCACTAAACACACCCAGCGTTAGCAGGGCTGTAGGTGCATGCAAAGGAACATGGAAGTGGACTTGGTAAGTCAGTATTTATGGTCCACCATGTCCAGTCTCCAGTAGTGACTGAGAGTAATACCTGTTTACAACTATTGCTCAAGAAGACAAAAGAGGCAAATGGCAGTAGATACGTGCTGTCACCCTCAACATTATTTCTTGTGTAATTTGCCAAATATGTAAGATAACTATTTCCTAAATACAAACATACATTATATGTATACATTACAATGTATACAAATATACATTACATTTACACTGGGTACAAAGTCCACTCCTAATCTAGAGTTTTATATGGTGATGAGGGATTCCTCCCCGCTCCCCCAAGAATGCAATCTGTGTAGATCTTCTTGAGCACAGGGAAAGGAAGCCAAGGTCTAAATGATATAAACTGTGGAAATAAACATAGGCCAGGTGCTGCCAACTTTAGAAAGTATTTGTCTGCACTAACTATAGGATCTACATAAGCCTAGATCACCCTTATTTGTTTGTCACCCTTGCCTCCACCTCTTTTTAAAATGGGAAATTATTTCATTTCATTTTCATTTATTTTCTTTCTATACTGCCCAGTAGCGGAAGCTCTCTGGGCAGTTCACAATATTCATAAAACAAAAATATAGTATAAAAACTTTAACATTTGAAATTTAAAAAACAGCTAAAGAACAGTTAAAACACTGAGACAGGTCTCCTGATAGATAAAGCACTTGTGAATAACTGGAAAAGAATGAAGAGATAGTCATTTATGTGTAAGAGGTGTAAAGGCATAGAGGAGGGAACTGTGTACAACAGGGGTGGAGTGTACACAGCAAACTGATAAAGCAACTGACATTAAAATCCCAGCATATGTGCTGTCAAATGCCTGGGATCAGAGGTTATTCTTAACCTGGTGCCGAAAAGATGACAGTGTGGTGCCAGGTAGACCTCAGTGGGGAGATCATTCCATAATGGGGGGGGGGGGGCTACCACTGAGCAGGACTTCTCCTTGTTGCCATCCTCCAAGCCTCCCTTGGTGGAGGCATTTGGAGGAGGCCCTCAGATGATGATTGTAATGCACAGGTAGGTCACAGCTGGAGAGGTGCTCCGTCAGGTGATGTGGTCCCAAGTCATGTAAGGTTTATAGGTCACCAATCAGCACCTTGAATCGGGCTTGGAATGCAAGTGTGCCAGAGACAGTGTATAAGTTCAGACCTCCTGGTCCCTTCTAACAATCTGGCCCACTGCATTTTAAAAATCATCTTACAACGCGGAAGAAGAGGACAAGGGAAGAGGTTTCCCACCCCCCTCCTGCACACACACCGACCACCACTTACTGCCTCTGGAGACAGAACCTGCCTTGAGCAAGGGCTGTAGCGGCTGTCCAGCTCCCAAAATAGATTTAGTGCCAAACAGAGGAGGGATCTTCCTCCCCTTCTTTGGCCCTGAAGCCATGATAAGGGTTGTCTTAGGCTTAAGGACTGAACATAGAATCATAGAAAAGTAGAGTGGAAGGGGCCTACCAGGCCATCGAGTCCAACCCCTGCTCAATGCAGGAATCCAGGTCAAAGCATCCAGCTGCGCCTTGAATGCCTCCAGATGGGAGAACCCACCACCTCCCTAGGTAGTTGATTCCATGGTCTTATTGCTCTAACAGTCAGTACATTTTCCTGATGTTTAGGTGGAATCTAGGTTCCTAACATGGCAAGTGTGTTCATCCCAGGACCTTATTTATTTAAATACATGTTCTGCCTTTCCAACAAAAATGGGCGCTCAAGGCAGCTAACTGTAATAAAATAAGAGATTAGAACAAAAACTATTAGTTCTTGTTCTATCTCTTATTTTATTACAGTTAGCCTTGAGCTAACATAACATAAAACAAACCAATTAAAAACACACAATTAAAGGAAGTAACAACAGAACCAAACCATTTAAGAACCACTTCAGGCACAGACCAGCTTACATGCTAAAGGCTTGCCTGAATAAAAACCTCTTTCTTTCCAGCAGGACGACAGAGAGGGAGCCAACCGAGCCTCCCTCAGCAGAGACTTCCAGAGCCTAGGAGTGACCACTGAGAAGACCCTTCCTTGCGTCCTCACCCAGATGTGCTTCTAATGGTGGTGGGACCAAGAGAAGGGCATCCCAGAAACCTGGGCAGGCCTGTATGGGAGAAGGTGGTCTTTCAGGTAACCTGGTCTCAAGGGCTTTATAGGTTGTAACCAGCACTTTGACTTCTGCCCGGAAACAGAACGGTAGCAAGTGAAGGCTGTTGTAACAAGGGAATCACACACTCCATGTAACTGACTTCAGTCAACCGTCTGGCTGTATCATTCTGGACAGCTGAAGTTCTGAACACTTATCCTAAAGCAGCCCTTAAGACACTCAGGTACCCCTTAGGGTTGAAAGGGTTGATGAAACCTAGAGATGAAAGCAAGCGTTCATCTCTAGCCTCCAAAGCCATTGTGAAAGTTTGTGCTAGGATGTGGGGAGGGAACTGACAGCAAAGGATATGTGTCTTCTGAGATCTATTCCTCCCTGCCTAACTGTGGAAGGGACATTCTTCCTCTCCCCATCCACCCCCACCCCCACCCCCACCTTGGGTAATGGTGTGGGGAGGGAGATATTAGTATTGGACAACCGCTTACAGATATTTTAAATATGTATGTTTTTTAAATAGGTATATACATCTATTGATCAACCTTGATGATCAGAAGCCCCGGAACTCAGAGGCTTCCAATCATCCAATGCAGGGCGGGAGGAGCGGTGGAGGTGATCTTTGCCTCTCTGCCCTGCATTTTTCGTGAGACTTTTTTTGCCTGTCTAGCAAGGCACTCCAGAAGGGGAGGGAGACTGGAGAGGCCTCAGGATAGCTCTTATCCTGGACTCTCCAGTCTCCTCCCCTCCCTGTCCACCAAAATGCCCCCTTCCCCCCTTCTATGAGGTCACTTTTCTGACCTCAGAGGGCAGCTAGTTGGTTCTTTCCGGCTGGCTGTGAGGGGACAGGGGAGAAGGGTCAGATTTCCAACTCCCACTTCCGAGATTGGAGCACTGACTGATTGGAGTGCTGACTCCACCTCAGAGGGGGGTATCCGAATAATCCTATGGCCCCTCAGACGATGTCCCTAAATAAATACAAAATAAATTTATCTAAGGGTGTACCATCCCTGAGGCTATTCTTCATACAGTTCTTTAAATTGTGAAGAGGAATTCTGACTCTCAGTCTGGGAGAGGGAAAAGGAGAAACTGGCCACTTGCTTCCCTTCAGCATTTGTTCCAGTTCAGTGTGCTGCTCTATGCTGCCAACTTTCTGAGGTAACATGAGGGCAGTGTCCATGTACTATTTTTTGGGATACATTTAAACTGCTGGGACCTTCTTCCTTTTTGGAGGGGCAACGTCAGAGACATGCAGAACCCAGTGGATAGCTAAATTCAAATCCACACATTAGTCTGAGAAGTGCGGATCAAGTCATTTCATATAAGAATCACAAAGAAGCTCACATTCCTCAAGCATCCCTAATTCAGCCATCTGAATGCCAGTTCTTGGCTGGATGAGGTCGCAGAGTCAGAACTGCAGTTTCAGGAAACATGCACATAATTAAGCTCCTACACTCATTCATGTCCTAGAGAGGAACAAAAATTAGGTAGTGGATGCTCTTGGGTATTTGAAAGACTTCAGCCATACAACACCGATTCTTTATATGATCCTCAGGGGCTCATGTTTCAGTTTAAATACGTTTGCCAACAAGAACTACTTGAATGAATTGGAGTCCACCCTGCTATTTCCCTGTGCCTCTGATGGCATTACGGTAGCAACAGCAAAAGAAGCTGAAGAGGAGGAGTAGGAATTAGACTGTCCATGCTACTTGCTACTTAGCGGGCTGGGCCACCTGGTCTAGAGTGTTTGCTCTAGATGTTGTTGGTTTCGCAACACCCATCAGCCCCAGGCAGCATGGCCAGTGGCTAGGGATGAGGGAGTTGTAGTCCAACACAGTCTCTGAGGGCTCCAGATTCCTCACTTCTGTGCTAAGGAATAAAGTAGATAGACAACACTCGGGCTCTTAACTATTGCTATTTATTTTTTATTTATTTTATATTATATTTTGCATCGCCCATCTGGCCAGTCATCCGGCCACTCTGAGCGATGTACAGTCCAATAAAATACAAGGGGGGGGGAAATAGAGTATAAAACACAAAAACAGAACAAAACTTAAAAATCCTAACCCACCCCATATTCCTGCCTGAAAAGCCACATTTTTAATGCTATGGCTCTTTAATTCTGTACAACCACCTTCAAAAAATCCTACATTCTGATCACACAGATTTCCTGTAAATTAGGATATGTACTTTTTTTCTGATTACAAAATTTGGGGTCAAGAAGGGGTTTAAACTCTCATTTTGTGTGTGAGGAAGAGGAGCTGGTGAAGGCATTACAGTAATACCTTGGATTGAGAGCATAATTCGTTCCGGAACCGTGCTTGTAATCCAAAACACTCTTATATCAAAGTGAGTCTCTGGCGGGCGTGAGCAGGGCCGAGTAGTGTAGTAGTATTATGCTACTACACTACTTGTCTTGCAAGACGTCGCTTGTTTATCAAGTCAAAATTTATTTAAAATTTTTGCATGTCTTGCAAAATGCTCTCAGACCAAGTTACTTGCAATCCAAGGTATTACTGTACAAGTAATGGATTCAGAGGCAGTGGCAAACACAAAGGCAACACGGGGTCGAGTGTGGGTTCTTGTTGAACTGTGGGTTGTCACTGAAACATGGGTTATCGTGTTGTCTGAACCGAGCTGCGCTATGGCTTGTTAACCATGAACAACCGATGAAGAGAACCCATGTTTCAACAACAACCCACGGTTCAACAACAACCCACACTCAGCCCATACTCAACCCCTGAGTGTGGGTTATCGTGTTGTCTGAACCCAATCATTGTGGGAATTATCAGAGGAAAGAAGGCCACTGTCCTAAATATTGGTTTCCGTTCTGATTTCCAAGCCCATCCTTCCTGAACACTTCTCAACTTCTCTTTGTTGCTAAGAGGACTCGCACTTTTTAACGAAACAGATTCCCAGGAGTCACCAGGTGATAGACTAGAAAACCAGATTCTGTATCTGTGCTCACAACACATCATGCAAAGGTTAGTAGACCTAATCATTAGATGTCCTTGGTCATTTAAACAACAAGCTCCAGACACTTTCTGTATAGGAGGCCCTTATCCCTATGTAAGGAGTTTCCCTTACTGAGGTGTGAAATTTGGCAGTTTCTCCTGTGAAAATTAATCCAACTGAGTTGTGCAATAATATGTTCGACAGGTTGCTCTGGCAAAGTTCCAAGAGGAGATTGAAGCGTGAACATCCAAGTGGAGTCCAGGCAAAATCAACTCACGTCAGTCAGAACGAGAGTTATGTGAATACTTTGTATTTAAATGACAGTAAAAATGAAAAACATATTTAATATGTTGCAAAGTTTTTACATTGCAGATTAATCTGGAAATTGATAGCGGGAAATATGATAAATGACATAGATGGGAAATAGGCAAAACTGCCTAATCCTGGGTTGAACACAGTGCTACAAAATATCTGATTAATATTGGAGTTACTGAATAGCAATGAGCAGCTCCCTTCATTTATTTTATTTTATTATTATATTTCTGAATCGCCCATCTGGCTATTAACCTGGCCACTCTGGGCGATGTACACTATATATACAAATACAATAAAATGAAATATAAAATACCATTACTTTTAAAACCTAACCCACCCCATATTCCTGCCCGAAAAACCATGTTTTTAATGCACTGCGGAAGCTCATCAAGGAGGGCATGGCTGAGGTCACTGGGGGAAAGAGTTCCATAACTTGGGGGCCGCCACAGAAAAGGCCCTCTTCCTAGTCCCCACCAGCCTGGCTGCTCTGGCTAATGAAACAAGGAGAAGGCCATCCATGGCAGATCTTGTTGAGCAGCCTACTTCATGTTGCTGGAGACGCTGCTTGAGATAAACTGGACTGGAGCCATATAGGGTTTTAAAGGTCAAAACCAACACCTTGAATTTGGCTTGGCAAGCAACTGGTAACCAGTGCAGCTCCTGGTAACCAGTGCAGCTCCCCGGAGTGATGTAATCTCGCTGGCAGCTGCCTTTAACCAGGCGAGCCTGCCGTGTTCTGTACCAGCCGTAACTTCTGAACTGTCTTCCAGGGTAACCCCACGTAGAGCACATTACAGTAGTCTAAGCAAGAGGAGACCAAAGCATAACCACTGATGGGAGCAGAAGGTAGGGGCGCAGCTGCCGTATCAGATGGAGTTGATACAGCGCCGCCCGGCTCACAGCTGACACCTGAGCCTCCATGGATAGCTGGGAGTCTAAAATGACCCCCAAGCTGCAGACCTGGTCCTTCAGGGGTAGTACCCCATTCAGCACCAGGTCAACATCCACTAACCTCCTCTTGTCTCCCACCAGAAGTACCTCGGTCTTGTCAGGGTTCAGTTTCAGCATGTTCCTTCCCATTCATCCATATGCCTGGTGACTGTTCCCATTATTATTTGGCTATGCATCTGTAGATCTTTGCAAGTCCCGAATCATACACCACAGCTTGTCCAGTTGTCTTTGCTGCAATGTAATGTGAAAACAGCCTTATGCAAGCAGTGTGTGTTTGTACACACAAACATTTTGGGCTGGTCCATAAAATCTCACTGCCTGAGGAAAATTATCCAAATGGCACCCTCCCCATCACTTCTCAACTGTACAAGTAAAACAATAACAAATTGTAACGCCCTACCTTTTAATAGTGCTCAAATTATTCTCCCCAAGGCAGACCCTCCCTTGCCTCCATGTTTGTGGGAATCCACTAACCTCCCTTGCCTCCATGTTTGTGGGAATGTTCTGCTGTCAGGCATTTGTATCTGACAATGCCCACCAATTATTCAAATAACTTGTTTCTTGCAGAGGAGTTGTGTGACTCTGCTATGCATTCACATGCTAATAATACATACCATATTTTCGCTCCATAACACGCACCTGCCCATAACACGGACTTAGATTTTAGAAGAAGAAAACGGGGGGGGGGAAAAACATGATCCGCAGTGTTTTTCAAGTGTTCTACTCTAAGTAGGACCCAGGGTTTTTTTCTTATGACATTGTCTGTCTTTCACAGGTGTACTCAATTCAATCCAAACCTTGCCATTTCATTCTCCTGAAGGCTGCATTTCAAGGGCAGGAAAAGGCAGGTTTTAGTACGTTTTGGAAAGATATCAAACACTGGAGTTTATTAATGGGAAAGAACGTTCGGTGTAAATCCTCCTCAGAGTAGACCCTTGGAATATAAGGTCAGTCAAATCATTAATGTCTACAGGATCCGCAGTGTTTTCAAAGGTCCTACTCTAAGTAGGACCCAGGTTGGTATTTGTTATTACATTGTCTATCTTTCACAGGTTGTACACTAATGCAATCCAAACTTGCCATTTCATTCTTCTGAAGGGCTGCATTTCAATGACAGGAAAAGGGAGGTTTATAGCACGTTTTGGAAAACATATCAAGGAATGGTGTATTAATGGAAAAAACGTTCTGTGTAAATCCTATTCAGAGTAGACCCTTGGAATGGAAGGGCACACAGATCATTAGCCTACATCATCCGCAGTGTTTTAAAGGGTTCTACTATAAGTAGGACCCAGGGTTTTTTTTGTTATGACATTGTCTGTCTTTCACAGAGTTGAACTCAATTCAGTCCAAACCTTGCCATTTCATTCTCCTGAAGGGCTGCATTTCAATGGCAGGAAAAGGCCGGTTTTTTAGCAAGTTTTGAAAAAGATATCAAAACATTGGTGTCATTAATGGGAAAAAACGTTCTGTGTAAATCCTACTAGAGTAGATCTTTGGAATGGTAGGGCACTCAAACAATAATGTCTACATGATCCGCAGTGTTTTCAACAGTTCTACTCTAAGTAGGACCCAGGTTGGTTTTTGTTATGACATTGACTATCTTTTCCAGGTTGCATTCAATTCACTCCAAACCTTGCCATTTCATTCTCCTGAAGGCTGCTTTTGAATGGCAGGAAAAGACAGGTTTTTAGCACGTTTGGAAAAGATAGCAAACATGGTTGTAAAAGGAAAAAAAGCATTCAGTGTAAATCCTACTCAGAGTAGACCCTTGGTTCTTAGCTTGTTTTGGGAAACGTATCAAAACATGGTTTAATGGACAAATGTTTGGTGTAAATCCTACTCAGAGTAGACCCCTGGTTTTTAGCTTGTTATGGGAAAGATATCAAAACATGGTTTGTTAAGGGAAAAAAGCATTCGGTGAAAATCCTACTCAGAGTAGACCCTTGGTTCTTAGCTTGTTTTGGGAAGATAGCAAAACAAGTGTATAATTGGAGAAAAGCATTCGGTGTAAATCATACTCAGAGTAGACCCTTGGAATGGAAGGGCACTCAAATCATTAATGTTGACATGATCCACAATGTTTTCAAGGGTTCTACTCTAAGTAGGACCCAGATTGGTTTTTGTTATGACTTTGACTATCTTTTCCAGTTTGTAGTCAATTCACTCCAAACCTTGCCATGTCATTCTCCTGAAGGGCTGCATTTCAATGGCAAGAAAAGGCAGGTTTTTGGCATGTTTTGAAAAATATAGCAAAACATGGTGTATTTTTGGAGAAAAACATTCGGTGTAAATCCTACAGCGTAAACCCTTGGAATGGAAGGGCACTCAAATCATTAATGTGGACATGATCCGCAATGTTTTCATGCGTTCTACTCTAAGTAGGACCCAGGTTGGTTTTGTTATGACATTGACTATCTTTTCCAGTTTGTACCCAATTCACTCCAAACCTTGCCATTTCATTCTCCTGAATGGCTGCATTTCAATGGCAGGAAAAGGCAGGTTTATAGTACGTTTTGGAAAAGATATCAAAACACGGAGTTTATTATAGGGCAAAACGTTCGGTGTAAATCCTCCTCAGAGTAGACCCTTGGAATATAAGGTCAGTCAAATCATTAATGTCTACAGGATCCGCAGTGTTTTCAACGGTTCTACTCTAAGTAGGACCCAGGTTGGTATTTGTTATGACATTGTCTATCTTTCACAGGTTGTACACAATGCAATCCAAACCTTGCCATTTCATTCTCCTGAAGGGGCTGCATTTCAATGGCAAGAAAAGGCAGGTTTTAGACGTTTTGAAAAAGTAGCAAAACATGGTTTGTTAAGGAAAAAAGTATTCGGTGTAAATCCTACTCAGAGTAGACCCTGGAATGGAAGGGCACTCAAATCATTAATGTGGCATGATCCGCAATGTTTCATGCGTTCTACTCTAAGTAGAACCCAGGTTGGGTTTTTTTTATGACATTGGACTATCTCTTCCAGTTGTCAGTCAATTCACTCCAAACCTTGCCATTTCATTCTCCTGAAGGGCTGCATTCAATGGCAGAAAGGCAGGTTTTTAGCACGTTTTGAAAAAGATAGCAAAACATGGTTTGTTAAGGAAAAAAGCATTCGGTGTAAATCCTACTCAGAGTAGCCCCTGGAATGGAAGGGAACTCAATCCTTAATGTGGACATGATCCGCAATATTTTCATGCGTTCTACTCTAAGTAGCACCCGGTTGGTTTTTGTTATGACATTGGCTATCTTGTCCAGTTTTGTACTCCATTCACTCCAAACCTTGCCATTTCATTCTCCTGAAGGGCTGCATTTCAATGGCAGGAAAAGGCAGGTTTTTAGCAAGTTTTGAAAAAGATAGCAAAACATGGTTTGTTAAAGGAAATAAGCATTCGGTGTAATCCTACTCAGAGTAGACCCTGGAATGGACCGGCATCTCAAATCCTTAATGTTGACATGATCCGCAATGTTTCATGCGTTCTACTCTAAGTAGCACCCTAGGTTGGTTTTGTTATGACATTGCTATCTTTTCCAGTTTGCACTCAATTCACTCCAAACCTTGCCATTTCATTAAGTCCTGAAGGGCTGCATTTCATGGCAAGAAAAGGCAGCTTTTTTGTCACGTTTTTGAAAAAGTTAGCAAACATGGTTTGTTAAAGGAAAGAAGCATTCGTGTAAATCCTACTCAGAGTAGACCCCTGGAATGGAAGGGAACTCAAATCCTTAATGTGGACATGATCCGCAATGTTTTCATGCGTTCTACTCTAAGTAGGAGTCAGGTTGGTTTTGTTATGACATTGGCTATCTTTTCCAGTTTGTACTCCATTCACTCCAAACCTTGCCATTTCATTCTCCTGAAGGGCTGCATTTCAATGGGCATGACAAAGGCAGGTTTTTAGGGCAAGTTTGAAAAAGATTAGCAAAACATGTTTGTTATAAAGGAAAAGAAGCATTCGGTGTGTAAATCCTACTCAGGAGTAGACCCCTTGGAATGGACGGGCAATTCTCAATCCATTAATGTTGACATGATCCGCAATGTTTTATCATTGCGTTCTACTCTAAGTAGACCCTGGTTGCTTTTTTGTTATGACATTGGCATATCTTTTCCAGTATTGTCACTCAATTCCACTCCAAGACCTTGCCATTTCATTCTCCTGGAGGCTTGCATTTCAATGGCAGAAAAGGCAAGCTTTTTAGGCACGTTTTGAAAAAAAGTTAGCAAAACATGGGTTGTTAAAGGAAGAAGCATTCGGTGTAAATCCTACTCAGAGTAGACCCCTGGAATGGAAGGGAACTCAATCCTTAATGTGGACATGATCCGCAATGTTTTCATGCGTTCTACTCTAAGTAGGACCCAGGTTGCTTTTTGTATGACATTGGCTATCTTTCCAGTTGTACTCCATTCACTCCAAACCTTGCCATTTCATTCTGCTGAAGGGCTGCATTTCAATGGCAAGAAAAGGCAGCTTTTGGCACGTTTTGAAAAAGTTAGCAAAACATGGGTTGTTAAAGGAAAGAAGCATTCGGTGTAAATCCTACTCAGAGTAGACCCCTGGAATGGAAGGGAACTCAAATCCTTAATGTGGACATGATCCGCAATGTTTTCATGCGTTCTACTCTAAGTAGGACCCAGGTTGGTTTTTGTTATGACATTGGCTATCTTTTCCAGTTTGTACTCCAATTCACTCCAAACCTTGCCATTTCATTCTCCTGAAGGGCTGCATTTCAATGGCAGGAAAAGGCAGCTTTTTGGCACGTTTTGAAAAGATATCAAAACGCAGAGTTTATATTGGGAAAAAACGTTCGGTGTAAATCCTCCTCAGAGTAGACCCTTGGAATATAAGGTCAGTCAAATCATTAATGTCTACAGGATCCGCAGTGTTTTCAATGGTTCTACTCTAAGTAGGACCCAGGTTGGTATTTGTTATGACATTGTCTATCTTTCACAGGTTGTACACAATGCAATCCAAACCTTGCCATTTCATTCTTCTGAAGGCTGCATTTCAATGGCAGGAAAAGGCGGTTTTTAGCACGTTTTGGAAAAGATATCAAAACATGGTGTATTAATGGGAAAAAACGTTCTGTGTAAATCCTACTCAGAGTAGACCTTTGGAAAGGTAGGGCACTCAACAATTAATGTCTACACGATCCGCAGTGTTTTAAAGGGTTCTACTCTAAGTAGGACCCAGGTTGGTTTTTGTTATGACATTGACTATCTTTTCCAGTTTGTACCCAATTCACTCCAAAGCTTGCCATTTCATTCTCCTGAAGGGCTGCATTTCAATGGCAAGAAAGGCAGGTTTTAGCACGTTTTGAAAAAGTTAGCAAAACATGTTTGTTAAAGGAAAGAAGCATTCGGTGTAAATCCTACTCAGAGTAGACCCTGGAATGGAAGGGCACTCAAATCCTTAATGTGGACATGATCCGCAATGTTTTCATGCGTTCTACTCTAAGTAGGACCCAGGTTGGTTTCTGTTATGACATTGGCTATGTTTTCCAGTTTGTACTCCATTCACTCCAAACCTTGCCATTTCATTCTCCTGAAGGGCTGCATTTCAATGGCAGGAAAAGGCAGCGTTTTAGCCAGTTTTGAAAAGATTAGCAAAACATGGTTGTTAAAGGAAAGAAGCATTCGGTGTAAATCCTACTCAGAGTAGACCCCTGGAATGGAAGGGAACTCAAATCCTTAATGTGGACATGATCCGCAATGTTTTCATGCGTTCTACTCTAAGTAGCACCCAGGTTGGTTTCTGTTATGACATTGGCTATGTTTTCCAGTTTGTACTCCATTCAATCCAAACCTTGCCATTTCATTCTCCTGAAGGGCTGCATTTCAATGGCAGGAAAAGGCAGGTTTTAGCACAGTTTGAAAAAGATAGCAAAACATGGGTTGTTAAAGGAAAGAAGCATTCGGTGTAAATCCGTACTCAGAGTAGACCTCCTGGAATGGAAGGAACTCAAATCCTTAATGTGGACATGATCCGCATGTTTTCATGCGTTCTACTCTAAGTAGGACCCAGGTTGGTTTTTGTTATGACATTGACTATCTTTCCAGTTTGCACTCAATTCACTCCAACCTTGCCATTTCATCTCCTGAAGGGCTGCATTTCAATGGCAGAAAAGGCAGGTTTTTAGCACGTTTTGAAAAAGATAGCAAAACATGGTTGTTAAAGGAAAGAAGCATTCGGTGTAAATCCTACTCAGAGTAGACCCTTGGAATGGAAGGGAACTCAAATCCTTAATGTGGGACATGATCCGCAATGTTTTCATGCGTCTACTCTAAGTAGGACCAGGTTGGTTTTTGTTATGACATTGGACTATCTTTCCGTTTGCTACTCCATTCACTCCTAAACCTTGCCATTTCATTCCTGAAGGGCTGCATTTCAATGGCAAGGAAAAGGCAGGTTTTTAGCACGTTTTGAAAAGATAGCAAAACATGGTTGTTAAAGGAAAGATAGCATTCGGTGTAAATCCTACTCAGAGTAGACCCTGGAATGGAAGGGAATCAATCCTAATGTGGACATGATCCGCAATGTTTTCATGCGTTCTACTCTAAGTAGGACCCAGGTTGGTTTTGTTATGACATTGGCTATGTTTTCCAGTTTGTACTCCATTCACTCCAAACCTTGCCATTTCATTCTCTGAAGGGCCTGCATTTCAATGGCAGGAAAAGGCAGCTTTTTAGCAAGTTTTGAAAAGATAGCAAAACAATGGTTGTTAAAGGAAAGAAGCATTCGGTGTAAATCCTACTCAGAGTAGACCCCTGGAATGGAAGGGAACTCAAATCCTTAATGTGGACATGATCCGCAATGTTTTCATGCGTTCTACTCTAAGTAGGACCCAGGTTGGTTTTGTTATGACATTGGCCTATCTTTTCCAGTTTGTCACTCAATTCACTCCCAAACCTTGCCATTCATTCTCCTGAAGGGCTGCATTTCTAATGGCAAGGAAAGGCAGCTTTTTAGCACGTTTTGAAAAAGATAGCAAAACATGGGTTGTTAAAGGAAAGAAGCATTCGGTGTAAATCCTACTCAGAGTAGACCCCTGGAATGGAAGGGAACTCAAATCCTTAATGTGGACATGATCCGCAATGTTTTCATGCGTTCTACTCTAAGTAGGACCAGGTTGGTTTTTGTTATGACATTGGCTATCTTTTCCAGTTTGTACTCATTCACTCCAACCTTGCCATTTCATTCTGCCTGAAGGGCTGCATTTCAATGGCAAGAAAAGGCAGCTTTTTTGAGCACGTTTTGAAAAGATTAGCAAACATGGTTTGTTAAAGGAAAAAAGCATTCGGTGTAAATCCTACTCAGAGTAGACCCTATGGAATGGAAGGGCACTCAATCCTTAATGTGGACTGATCCGCACTGTTTTCATGCGTTCATACTCTAAGTAGGACCCAGGTTGGTTTTTGTTATGACATTGACTATCTCTTCCAGTTGCACTCAATTCACTCCAAACCTTGCCATTTCATTTCTCCTGAAGGCTGCATTTCAGTGGCAGGAAAGGCAGTTTTTTAGCAAGTTTTGAAAAAGATAGCAAAACATGGTGTTTTTTTTTGTTTTTGTTTTTTAAATTTGTTTATTTGAATTTAACATATACAAGACAACCGAACAACCAACAAAACATCTAATCCATTACAGAAATTGTATTAGATCAGAACAAAGTAAACCCCCCCCCCCCGAACCAACATTCAAAGGAACAAATCTGGCTGGGCACCTTTTCCGGAGTCTTTTTCGGCCATAAAGTAGTCAGTTTTGTGATAGGTGGATATTTGTAAGTTTATTGCATCCAATGTACTGGAAGGCTTGAGGTATTTTTGTTGTAGATGTTCTGTATGAAAATTGGATAAAAGGCCACCATTCTGCTTCAAAAGAGTTTGTTTTCTTCCCCCCCTGCAATTCTCAATTTTGAGTTAGTTAGTTTTTCAATTAATGCAATTTCCCATACCACATATACCAGTGATTGATGGTTAGCCCTTTGGCATCTTTCCATCCTCTTGCTATTAGTAATTTAGCAGCTTGTAATAGAAATCTTATTAGGTTCTTGTATAATAAATTTTTATTATCTCTTTGAAAAATGTTTAATATTGCTAATTCTGGAGTTTTAGTTATCTCTGTCCCTACAATTTTAGATATTTCTTTGAAAACTATTGTCCAGAAGCGGGATACTTGCTTGCAGGACCACCACATATGTTTGTGTGATCCGATTTCTCCACAGGCTCTCCAGCATAGGGGAGAGTAGTTTTTATTAATATGAGATATTTTGTGAGGAGTCCAGTGCCATTTCTGTATTATTTTCAGTGAGAGTTCTTTGAATTTTGTTGAAATCGCTTTAAATGGGAATTCATCCCATATATTTTCCCATTCTTCATCTTCTATTTGCATTCCCCATTCTCTTTCCCATTTTCTTTTAAGAGGAAGGCTATTTCCCATGTCTGTTTTTATCAGAAGTGCATATAAATCTGACATTAATCCTTTTTCCTGATCTGTAAAAGTTAATAATATCTTTTCAAATTGTGTCAGATCTCTGGTGCCTTGTTTTTTCACATTCTCTAGTCTAATGAATGAGCTTATTTGGTACCATTGTAACCAAGTAATTGCCGTATTTCGTAATGTGTTTCTCCATGTGTCTCTTGGTAGTGGTTGTGAGTTATTATATAAGTCTCGTAATATCAATAGGTTATTATTTTTCAGTGATTCTCTAGATATCTGTATGTCTTTAACTGGAAAATTTGGGTGTGCATAGAGTGGTATTAATGGTGAAATTCCTGGCATCAGTGTCTCCTTTCTTCGTTTCCATATCTTTAATATTATTTCCATTGGAGTGTTGATTTTGTATACCTTGTGTTATTCGTTTTTTGACAAAGGGTATTGTGTGTGGATTATCTTGTGCTAACAAAAAATTTTCTATTTTGACCCAATGTTTATTTTTATTATCTGCCATGAATGATAATAGATGTCTCAGTTGGTAAGCTTCATAGTATAATTTTAGTGATGGAATTCCCCACCCTCCATCAATGGTGGGTCTGTATCTGAGATTTCTTGCCATACGTGGTTTTTACCATTAAATATAAATTTTTCGGGTGTCTTGCCATGATTTAAGCCATCTCATAGGTACTTCTATGGGTAGAACATAAAATAAGTATGTGAATTTAGGTATGACTATCATTTTGATGGTGGCTAATTTGTTCATTGTGGTTAAGTTCAATCTTTTCCATCTTTTGAGGTCTTTCTTGATATTTTCCCATATTTGGAATAGTTTAGTGTGAAGGTTTTGTTTGGGTTTTTTGCAACTTGAACTCCTAGATATCTAAAGGCTTTGTGAACTATAGGAATTTGTAGATTTTTAGAAATGTCAAGTTGATTGTTTGCCCCTATATTATAACTCATGAAGTCAGATTTGTCGTAATTTACTTTTAAGCTAGACGCTGCTTGAAAATCTTGCAGTTCTTGACGTAGTGGTTGCATGCCTCTATTGGGTTTTGTATTGTTAATATCAAATCATCAGCATACATGCTGAGTAAGTATGGTTGATCTTGAATTTGTATACCTTGTATAGCGTCATTATGTCTGAGTCTGTCTGCTAGAAATTCTATAACTAAATTGAATAACAGAGGGGATAGGGGGCAACCCTGTTTGGTTCCTGCATTTAGTTGAAAAGGGCGTGAATCATAAGAATTGAATCGTATATTTGCTGTTGTTTTGTTATATATGGCATTGAGAATGTGAGAGAAATTTGGGCCAAAGTTGTACACAGATGTGCTCTCCAGTAAGAACTGTAAATTAACACTGTCAAATGCTTTGAACAAGTCTAGAGCAATTATGGCTGGGGTGTTTGTTTTTTTACTGTATTTTATTATGCTATATAGCCTGCGTATAGGGTCTGCTATATATCTTTTTGGAATAAAACCATGTTGATCTTCATGTATTATTTCTCCTATCACAAATTTTAATCTATTAGCCCATATGGTGGTAAATATTTTATAATCTATATTTAATAAAGAGATGGGTCTGTATGATTCTGGGAGCTCGGATTTTCCCTGGTTTTAATATCAAGATGATTCTGGATTGTGTCCATGTGTTAGGAAGTGAGGCTCCATCTAGAATTTCATTATATAATGACAATAGTCTTGGGGCTAATAATTCTGTATATGCTTTATAAAATTCACTTGTAAAACCATCGGGTCCCGGTGACTTGTTGGGTTTTTGTGTTTTAATGGCTTCTGTTATTTCTTCTATCGTAATCCTTTGTTCTAGGATTTGTTTACTTGCTTCAGTTAGTCCTGGGATGTTTGTTTTGCTCTGATACTTTCTAATTGTGTTCCTGTCTTTTTCTTCCCCTTTGTATAGTTTTTCAAAATAATCTACAAAAATGTCACCCATCTCTTCTATGTCATATGTTTTATTCCCCTGTTTGTTTTTAAGAGCATTTATTTTTTTTGTCCCTCCTTTTTTTACCCTGTTTGCCAAGAGTTTGGATCCCTTTCCATCAAATTCATAATTTGTTTAATATATAGTAAATTTATCATGGTTTGATCTAATTCCAATAAATTTAATTCTGTCCTTTTCTTCTCCATTTGTTGTCTGATCTTTTGTTCCCCTGTTCGTTTATATTGTACAGTAAGTCTTTCTAGTTCTAATTCTGTTTCTGATTTTCGCGTCCGTCTCTTTTTATTCATGTGGCTCATCTCTTTGATACTCAGTCCTCTAAGAACCGCTTTCATTGCTTCCCATCTGGTCCTTTCTGTTGTGTCCCCTGCTTTATTTTCTGTGAAGTAGTTGTCTATTCCCTTTTGTAAATTTTCTCTGCTTTCTTTGTTTGTTAAAAGGATGGGATTGAATCGCCATATATAATTGCTCTTGGTATAGTTGTTTACTGTGAGTTGGACAGATACCGGTGCATGGTCTGTCACTTTTATGGGTCCTATATCTGCCACTGTGACGTTTTGCATCAGTGTACTAGTTAGCATAATTGTGTCTAGCCTTGAAAGTTCCATGTACCCTGGAACAAAATGTGTGTGTGTAGTCTTTGTTGTTAAGTTCTGCCCATACCTCCCTTAAATTAAATTTGTGAATTATGTTTAAAAGTTTTCCTGCTCGTGTGCTATGTGAGTCTGTTTTATTATATAATCTTATATCTTTTTGTACTTTTCTAGGTTCAGCTCCTTGCATGTTCCAATTAGTGTCTGCTCCAATTATTGCCTCTGCTTTTGAAAAGGTTCTCAACTTTTTCAAAACTTTATGTAGGAAGTCTAGCTGTCTTTCGTTTGGACTGTATAATGAGGCTAATACTATTTGTTTGTTTTGATTTAGTGTTCCCTCTACAAATACGTATCTGCCATTGGGGTCTTTCTGTACTTGCCGTATTGCAAAGTCCACTGTGTTATGTATTAATATTGCTACTCCCCTGGATTTGTTTGTTCCTTTTGCTATATGTACAGTTTTCCATTGACTACTGTTAAAAATTCCTTCCCTTTTTTGGGCTTTGTGTGTCTCTTGTAGAAATAGTATTTTTGGTTTTAGATCTCTTATTAGTTTATGTAGCCTCGCCCTTTTTAACTGATTCCCCATGCCTTTAATGTTTAGAGTTAGCACCTTAAGGTCTCCCATGGTATATGCCAATTTCTGTCTGCCTTGCCCATTATCGCACCCAGCTCAGTCGTGTCCTCCCTCCCTCCCCTGTCATTCCCCAACCTTCTCATTTTCCCTAACTTTAAAACTCCTTTGCAGCTCTCTCTTAGCATAACTAAAGCTGCGAATGCAGGTGAGATCCTCCCCTCCCCTTACAGAGAGAGTGATTCACGTGTTCTTCACCCTGCCTTGAGGCTATGGTTTGTTCTTTTCAGATTCCTTAAAACTATAACTGAGCAGGTCAATCTATTCCTTCATAGATTGACTACATAGAGAGAGTCTCCCCCCCCATTTTATCAATGGTTTAAAACAGCGTGACTCTACAAACAAAGAATATTTTCTCTCCCCTTTGGGGCTAGTCTCCCTCCTCCCTTTTCCTCCCCCTTCCCTTTGCTATGCATTTGAATATTTACACTTCAATTGTCTTTCACTTTGTTTTTGTCACCTCCTGTGGTTCACTGTTACTCAGTTTCTCTCATCTCTTCCTTTGTGGCAGAGTTCTCAGGATTCTTGGGGTCTGTGGATTTTCATAGTCATTTCTTTCCCGCCTGTTTTTTCGGTGTCTGTTACAGTGTTCCAGCCATCTCCTTGTGGCTCTTGGCCTGCTTCTTCTCCATTATCTGTTTCTTCCTGAGTAGCCTCTGCCGGGAGTTCGATGCTAGCGTTCTGAATAGCTCCGTCATTTCCAGGGGGAGGCTGCAATCAGCGTGTGTCCCTTGTTGGGGATTATTATCTTGAAGGGGAATCCCCAGTGATATTTAAGCCCCAGTTCTCGTAGTTTCAATGTGTAGGGTTGAGGAGTCTTCTTTTCTGCAGCGTCTCTGGTGCCAGGTCTTGCATAATCATTACAGGTTTGTCATTATATTTTATTTCTTTTAAAAGTCTTAGCTTTTTAAAGAATTCGTCTTCTTGTTGTATCTGCTGAAACATATTACCAAGTCTCTTGGAAAGCTGGAGTTTTTTCTTCTGGGTCCTAGTGCCCTGTGAGCTCTTTCTAAGTCATCAGCTTCTATCGGGCAGTCTGGAGTTAATGAGGTCAGCCATTTTGCTATAAAAACCTTAATGTTTTCACCTTCTGCTTCTTCTTCCAAGTTTTTTATTCTCAGATTACACCTTCGGTTGCGATTTTCTTGGTCTTCAATCTTTGATTATTTTCCGCTACCGCTCTTTGTAGGGTTTTTATCTTTTCCTCCTGTTGCTGAGCTTTTTCTGCAGCTTTATTTGCTGTTGTTTTTACTGCCTCCACCGTTTCTGTTATTTCCTTCATTTGGTGTCCAGCAGTTCTGCCCAATGGTTCATCAGTTCTTGTTTTAATGTTTTTAATTGTTGTAATATTGCCTCCTTCATTTCGTTATTCGATATCTGTGCGCTTGATCCTGGCTCTTCTGTGTGTTCTCTGTCTTCTCCAGTAGCCATTTTTATTCTCTGAGTATGCTGTACTGCCTTGTGCAGTGTTTTTCTTTGTAGGGAAAGTAGTGTGTAATCTCGCTGTTTTTCGTTTTGCTAGATTCCTCTGTCATTCCCCATCAGAACTTTAAGTTTTTGTTGCTTGTTGGGCTTTTTAAATGTTGTAGAGTCTCCTTTTTAGTTTTAGGGTGAGGAGCTCTCCCTCTACGCCGCCATTTCTTAGGCGTGCTAGCTCCGCCTCCAAAACATGGTTTGTTAAAGGAAAAAAGCATTCGGTGTAAATCCTATTCAGAGTAGACCCTAGGAATGGAAGGGCACTCAAATAATTAATGTGGACATGATCCGCAATGTTTTCATGCGTTCTACTCTAAGTAGGACCCAGGATGGTTTTTGTTATGACATTGACTATCTCTTCCAGTTTGCACTCAATTCACTCTAAACCTTGCCATTTCATTCGCCTGAATGGCTGCATTTCAATGGCAAGAAAAGGCAGGTTTTAGCACGTTTTGAAAAAGATAGCAAAACATGGTTTGTTAAAGGAAAAAAGCATTGTGTGTAAATCCTACTCAGAGTAGACCCTTGGAATGGAAGGGCACTGAAATCATTAATGTGGGCATGATCCGCAATGTTTTCATGCGTTCTACTCTAAGTAGGACCCAGGTTGGTTTTTGTTATGACATTGACTATCTCTTCCAGTTTGCACTCAATTCACTCCAAACCTTGCCATTTCATTCTCCTGGGCTGCATTTCAATGGCAAGAAAAGGCAGGTTTTTAGCACGTTTTGAAAAAGATAGCAAAACATGGTTTGTTAAAGGAATTTGCATTCGGTGTAAATCCTACTCAGAGTAGACCCTTGGAATGGAAGAGCACTCAAATCATTAATGTGGACATGATCCACAATGTTTTCATGCGTTCTACTCTAAGTAGGACCCAGGTTGGTTTTTGTTATGACATTGACTTTTTCCAGTTTGTACTCAATTCACTCCAAACCTTGCCATTTCATTCTCCTGAAGGGCTGCATTTCAGTGGCAGGAAAAGGCAGGGTTTTAGCACGTTTTCAAAAAGATAGCAAAACATGGTTTGTTAAAGGAAAAAAGCATTGGGTGTAAGTCCTACTCAGAGTAGACCCTTGGAATGGAACGGAACTCAAATAATGAATGTTGACATGATCCGCAATGTTTTCAAGTGTTCTACTCTAAGTAGGACATGATCCGCAATGTTTTCAAGGGTTCTACTCCAAGTAGGACCCAGGTTGGTTTTTGTTGTGACATTGACTATCTTTTCCAGTTTGTACTCAATTCACTCCAAACCTTGCCATTTCATTCTCCTGAAATGCAAACCTTGCATTTCAATGGCAAGAAAAGGCAATTTTTAGCACGTTTTGAAAAAGATAGCAAAACATGGTTTGTTAAAGGAAAAAGGCATTCGGTGTAAATCCTACTCAGAGTAGGCCCTTGGAATGAAACGGCACTCAAATCATTAATGTCGACATGATCCGCAATGTTTTCATACGTTCTACTCTACGTAGGACCCAGGTCGGTTTTTGTTATGACATTGACTATCTTTTCCAGTTTGTACTCAATTCACTCCAAACCTTGCCATTTCATTGTCCTGAAGGGCTGCATTTGAATGGCAAGAAAAGGCAGGTTTTTAGCACGTTTTGAAAAAGATAGCAAAACATGGTGTATTATTGGAGAATAGCATTCGGTGTAAATCCTACTCAGAGTAGACCCTTGGAATGGACCGGCACTCGAATCATTAATGTTGACATGATCCGCAATGTTTTCATGCTTTCTACTCTAAGTAGGACCCAGGTTGGTTTTTGTTATGACATTCACTATCTTTTCCAGTTTGTACTCAATTCACTCCAAACCTTGCCATTTCAATCTCCTGAAGGGCTGCATTTCATGGCAGGAAAAGGCAGGTTCTTTGCACGTTTTTTTAAAGATAGCAAAGCATGGTGTATTATATGGAGAAAAGCATTCGGTGTAAATCCTACTCAGAGTAGACCCTTGGAATGGAAGGGCACTCAAATCATTAATGTCGACATGATCCGCAATGTTTGGCGAGCATTCTGTACCAGCTGCAGCTTCCAAACTGTCTTCCAGGGTAACCCCACGTAGAGCGCATTACAGTAGTCTAGGTATTGGTCTATTTGCCAATTTGGGAGTGTGTGAATTTACCTTTTTCGGCGTCTGAGCAATAGAATTAATATAGAAATTAAACAGAATGGGGGCCAAGATACATCCCTGCCTTACTCCATTATGAGTGGGTATTAATCCTGTTAGATGGCCCGCACGACTGCATCTGACCCACAAGTGAGAAGGATCTTGGAATTGTGGTAGATCACAAACTGAATATGAGCCAGCAATGTGATGTGGCTGCAAAGAAGATCGGCAAGGGTTTCTGCACCCCCCCCCTAATTAAGAAGAGAAACAACAAAATGGCTTTCCCCCTGAAATTATGCTGCTGAAATGAAGAAGGCTTGGGGTGACTAGGAGCGGACTTCTGTGTGAAAGGACTGTGAGGTAGGGATGTACCTGAGTAGCCCAGCAGACAGGAACAAGGCCTGAACTAGGCCTGCTCGTGTCCGCCGGGCTACTCGGCCACCCGCGCAGGCTTACCCGCAGGCTCTCAGGCTCTGTGGAGAGCCTGC